>VXCM01001965.1:91096-122243 GCA_014773175.1 Lucifuga dentata
AAATATGTTCAATGAGGTAAGTAGCAGCAGTCAGGACAATAGTGCAAATTTTATGTAAACAGCAAACAGTAATAGTGCAAACAGTGGGTAATGACAGGTATGTGTAGTATGCGTGTTATGTATGTGTAGTGTGTGTGTTATGAGTGTTATGAGTTGAGGAGCCTGATGGCCTGGTGGTAAAAACTGTTGTTGAGTCTGGTGGTGCGTGCAGCCATGCTCCTGTATCGTCTGCCAGACGGTAGCAAGGAGAACAGTCTGTGTGCTGGGTGGCTGTGGTCCTTTAAGATGCTGTGTACCTTCTGCAGGCACCGCTGATGGAAAATGTCCTGAATGACCGGGAGACGTTTGCCGATGATGTGCTGTGCCGCCTTCACCACTTTCTGTAGTGATTTGCGGCTTTGGGCAGAACAGTTCCCATACCAGACCGTGATGCAGCCCGTCAGCAGGCTCTCCATGGTGCACCTGTAGAAGCTAGTGAGGATGCTGGTGTTCATGCCAAACTTCCTCAGTCTTCTCAGGAAATAGAGCCTCTGGTGAGCTTTCTTGGTCACTGTGTCTGTGTGAAGTGTCCAGGAGAGGTCCTCGGTGATGTGCACACCAAGGAACTTGAAGCTGCTGACTCTTTCAACTTCAGCATCACCGATGTAGAGTTGACCTTTTTAAAAGTTCACCTCACATTGGCCATTTCCAGGGTCAGTGTGTCGGCCCCCTCACCCACATATGGTCTCATAGCAGGTGCTGTGTTGTCCGCATCAAACCAAGTGTAAAAGGTGTTGAGGTCGTCCAGGAGTGATGCGGGGATAGGACAATGTTCCTGATCTTCCCTTTGTAGTCAGTGATGTAGCGTAGTCCACTCCACATGCGTCTGGGGTCAGAGTTGTAGTAGTTGGACTCCACTTTGTCCCTGTAGTTTCTCTTGGCATCCCTGATGGATTTCCGGAGGTCGTATCTGGCTACTTTATAGGCGTCTGGGTCCCCTGAGTTGAAGGCGTTAGTTCGTGCTTTAAGTTTAGCACGAATCTCCTGGCCAACCCAGGGTTTCTGATCCTCGTGTTAAATCACTTTGTTCACTACATAAAGGTTACTGTCACTGTGAATGTGGCTGGTTATGTCTAATAACAGCAGCATATAGTGTCATGCTCAGGTTATTAGAAGGTGGTTTAATGTGGAAGGATATGAAGGCCTAGGTGTAAAATAACACCCTCTCTGGTTTTATTTTGTTAAATTACCACTGACTGGATGTTACTGATGTGAAGCAGCTTTCACACAGACATAAAAACACTCACTGATTCTGTCCTGGACTTCCAGGGCTTCTGGGACTTCGCCTGGTTCTCCTTTTCCGGCGGCGTTGAAGGCGGTCACCCTGAACCTGTAGAGTCCACCTGTCTTCAGTCCAGTGACGACAAATCTGGTGCCTCGGATCTCGACTTCTTTGGCCTGAAAACCACAAATACTCATTACCTCATTATCACTCTGCAGGCGATGATGATGAAGATTATAAGTTTCAGGTGAGTTTCTCCTCACCTTCACCCAGGCCTCGGTGCCCTCCTCCTTATACTCCACCCAGTAGCCCAGAACCTTGGACCCTCCGTCCTTCAGAGGAGGGATCCACTCGAGATCCACCGTCGATTTGGTCCAGTCAGACACTTTTGGCGTTGGAGGCGAGGGCGGAGCTGGAGGCAGAGACACGGTTAAGATTCTGGAGTTTTGATGCAAAACAGCAAAAATCAGAGAATTTGTGGCTTTTATTTAACTGAATCCTAACTTGTGATGACTGGGATTATTAAATGCTTAAATTCTGCTGCAGCGGTATTTTAATCGTTGCCGTGTCCTTACAGATCGGCTCTCTGGCGAAGATGGGGTCTGTGGTGGGGCTGACAGGTCCAGGACCGGCAGCGTTGATCGCCGTGACTCTGAACAGGTACTCAGACCCTTCGATAAGTCCAGTCACAGTAAAGGACTCTCCCATGCCCATGGGCCGGATCGGGTCACGGGTGACACGGGTCCAGCGCTTGCCTGTAGTCTCCTTACGCTCCAGCCAGTAGCCGGTGATGGGCGTGCCGCCGTCTTCATCTGGCTCCTCCCAGTTGACGGTCATGGAGTCCATAGTGATGCCGGAAACGGTGGGCTTCTCACACTGGCCAGGCACAGCTGGAAGACGAATTATCGCCATTTACAGACGGATAGCTTCTACTGGTTTTTTAATACTGAAACCATCTTCATTTTTTACCATCTTAAAAAAAGTTTAGACTTCTAACACTTCTTAGAAATACAAAACTTACTTTCATAGAAACATAAAAAAATAGTATTTGTACACGTTTTTACAAACTGAGACCTGAGAAACATAGAAATTAATTCTTACATTTAGAAATGTAGAAGAATAACAGCTCGTTTATCTGGCCATAACAGGCTAGGTTCAGGTAACAGGCTAGCTTCAGGTAACAGACTAGCTTCAAGTAACAAGCTAGCTTCAGGTAGCAGGAAGTAGCAGGCTAGCTTCAGGTAACAGGCTAGCTTCAGGTAGTAGGAGGTAGCAGGCTAGCTTCAGGTAGTAGGAGGTAGCAGGCTAGCTTCAGGTAACGGGCTAGCTTCAGGTATCAGGAGGTAGCAGACTAGCTTCAGGTAACGGGCTAGCTTCAGGTATCAGGAGGTAGCAGACTAGCTTCAGGTAACGGGCTAGCTTCTGGTATCAGGAGGTAGCAGACTAGCTTCAGGTAATGGTCTAGCTTCAGGTAGCAGGAGGTCGTTAAAAATGATGCACTCACTGTACAGGTTTCTGGCGACCTCAGGCTCGCTGTCCAGCGGATCTCCGACCCCATACTTGTTCTGGGCCATGATGCGGAACACATACTCATGTCCCTCCATCAGGTTATCCACGGTCCAGATCCGCTCCTTAGGTTCACTAGTGACGGGGACCCACGTCTTCCTGTTGGCCACGCGCTTCCAGATGACGTAGTTGGTGACTTTCGAGCCGCCGTCGTCTTTGGGTGGCAGCCAGGACAGGGTNCCAGATGACGTAGTTGGTGACTTTCGAGCCGCCGTCGTCTTTGGGTGGCAGCCAGGACAGGGTGATCTGCTCGGCACCGACCTCTTCAAACTTAATGGGAGCAGAGGGAGCACAAGGGCGGCCTGCAGAGGGACAGCAAAGACATTTTAGAAAAAGCGGTGACTGTGTTTCCTGTAGAGTGACTGTGGACATGTGACGTCATACCCAGCACATTAAGCCTCATCTCTTTGGACACTTTGCCGAGGCTGTTGGAGGCCACAAGCGTGTACAGGCCGGTGTCCGGACGCTTCCCCTGCTGGATCAGCAGCGTGCAGCTGTCATCCGACACCATCTTGTTGATGTGCTCGTCGTACTGGACTTCTGCTTTGTTGTCGGACTTGTGGGGCGGAGCCTTGTACCAGGTGAGCGTGGGGAAGGGACAGCCACGGATCTTGGCCACGATGCTGATGTCCATTCCCTGCTCAACCTCCATGAACTCCTCCAGCTCGATGGAGGGAGCGCCTGGAGACGACATGTAAAAGTCTCCTGTTTTATTCTTTTATCTTTATAGCAGGTTCAGAGAAAAGATCACTTATTATTTTGAGTCTGAAGTTGGTTTCAGATTAGCAGCTTCTGATTCGGTTATTTTAACTCAGCAGAAATACCAATAAATACTTCTGAGTTAACCAGGATCAATCATCAAACTAAAACTTGTTTCCTGAAAAACTCAGCTAAACTCGTCTCCACTCGGTCCATCTTACATATCTGGTCCTGGATGAGGATTGGTCCAACGGTGGAAGAAGGTCTGCTGGGTCCAATTTCATTGTGGGCCATCACCCTGAACTCATACTCGTCTCCGTCCTTCAGGTCCTCCACCTCAAATCTGGTGGTGTCCACATCTCTCCTGTTGCACCTGCAGGTCACAAGCAGTTTATTATCAGTTCATGTCCAAAAGTCTCGTTAGCCTCATCGACAAGTGTGAAAGACGAGGACATGAGCTGACGAGTCGACAGAAAGATGTTCTATGAGACCTTCTCCAGGCCTCCTTCTGGCCACTAGCGTCCCAGCAGAGCAGGTCCACACTGTAGTGCGTGACAGGTGAGCCACCATCGTTTTTGGGAGCCTTCCAGGTCAGAGTCACCCTGCCCTTCCTCACACTCTGGATCTTCAGCCTTGTTGGAGGATCAGGAGGATCTGGAGACCAACCAGATCATTTTAGATCCCGTAATGATTAAAAGATGATTAGCTTTTGAAGGGATAAAGATAAGCAGATCCTAAATGATAACGGGGCTTACGAATGGGATCTCTGGCTGTGGTCCTCTGGATGGTCTCAATATAAGGTCCAAACCCAAACCGGTTCTCAGCCCGGACACGGAACAGATAACCCTCACCGTTGAGGAGGTCTGCTACAACCAGAGACTGGGAGGCACAAGCTGGGTTCACCTGGAGACACAGTTATTAAAATAAATGATATGGACGTTAATCCGCAGTGAGTTTATCAAAAAATGATGCATGAAGAAGATTCTGACAAACAGGGAGGGCCCTAAGGTGTGGATTACCTTGGTCCAGGCTTTTCCTGCCACAGTCTTCCTCTCGATGAAATAGCTCTTCACTCTCTCTCCTCCGTCAGACGCCGGGGGTNCCTGCCACAGTCTTCCTCTCGATGAAATAGCTCTTCACTCTCTCTCCTCCGTCAGACGCCGGGGGTTTCCAGGTCAGTCGGCAGCTTCCTCGCGTTACATCGCTGATCTTCAGGTCTCTAGGAGGTCCAGGTAGATCTGCAAATCCACAAAAACGTCAGTAAGGACAACAGATTTGTTGTTTTTCCCAAAACAGGTACATGTGCAGCTACATCCGCAGACGGAAGGTGAGGACGTGTACATACCAAGGACGTTAACTCGGACTTTGAGGACCTTGTGTCCAGCAGGACTTTCTGCGTTCATGATGAATCGGCCGGCGTGGCTCATTTTGCTCTCTGGGATGACGATGACGGACGTTGTGTCTGTGGAGTGGACCTGCAGGGAAAAACACTCAGTACCAGAAACACCAAACCGCCAGCAGCCGCCAGCTGTGGGTNCTGCAGGGAAAAACACTCAGTACCAGAAACACCAAACCGCCAGCAGCCGCCAGCTGTGGGTTTCATCCGTGTCTTACCTCTGAGTCAACGGGAAGCGTGTGCAGCTCCTTCTTCTTCTCTGTCGCGGCAGTTCCATCGAAGGTCCAGGTGACCTTGGGAACAGGACGTCCCGTGATGGTCACAGGGATCCTGATGGTCGTTCCTGCTCTGCAGTTAAGCAGGTCGGGGGCGCTCACTTCCAGAGTCAACGTCGGCTCAACTAACAAACAACACGACGAGTTTAACGAGTGTTTTTAACAGGAAATCATGTTCAGGTGAATGCTGTCTGCACGGAGCGCTTACCCAGGATGTCCTGGACCAGGACGTCGGTCCTGGCAGGCTCTGAGTTCCCGATGGCATTCACAGCAATAATCCTGAATTTGCACTTTTTGCCTTCCTTCAGGTCTGGGACGGTGATTTTGGTTGAGGGGTGGAGCTTATCAGCAGGGGTCACCCTCCTCCAATCAGGAGTGCCCTCCTCATGGACCTCGATGATGTAACCCTTCACAGGGCTGCCGCCATCTTTGTCCGGCGGGCTCCAGGTGAGAGTGACACTGTTCTTGGTCTTGTCTTTAACCTGAAGGCCGCTGGGTGGGCCGGGAGGGTCTGAAGATGGTGGCACAAAAAAGGTCAAAGGTCAGACATCCATGATTTGAAACATTAACAGGCTATAAGGTTATAAGATACCATGAAGTTCCCTATGTTAAGTATTGACAGCACCCCATCTCGTAAAACAGTCTCTAGAAGAATCTTTTAACATTTATTTCATTCTTCTTCCTTCTAAGAATGTTCTAGAGACAAATAAAACAAACCGGAATATTCCCACAATGCTCTTTTAAAGTTTCAAGAAATGTGGTACATGGCAGCGTTTGGGGAACCATGGTGGAATATGACAGCATGAGTTTGCTGTCAGGCTTCCTACTGGCTGGCCTCTGCTGCCAGATGACATCACTTTTGGCGAATCAGAAAACGGACAGGTAAAGTCAAGCACTCACAGGACGGATCCACAGCGAAGCGGCACTCCGTGGACTCGCTGTGAGGGCCGATTCCTGCGGCGTTGCAGGCCGCCACCCTGAACTGGTACTCGGTGCCTTCAATCAGCTTCAGCACGGTGTACTGCAGGCCTCGCACCGCCGGCTTGGTGACCGGAGCTCTGTTGATGCGACCCCAGTACACGGCGCCACGCTCCCTCTTCTCCAGCCAGTAGCCCTGGATGGTGGAGCCTCCGTTGTCAAGAGGAGGGTCCCAGGTGATCGTCATGGTGGTAGCTGTGGCAGCGATGATCTTGGGGTTGCGTGGCGGTCCAGGGAGGCCGAACGGATCCCTCAGCTGGACCTTCTCCGACTCGCAGCCGTCGCTGCGACCATATCTGTTCTCTGCCATGATTCTGAACTGGTACTGGCCGTTGATGTCCATTTTATTGGCCTGCAGGAGCAAAAGATGAATTATCATGTTATTATTTTTTATTTTAAAGCTCTGATCTGGATCGTAGATGCAGATGAGGGTTTGACCGGTAAAACATTATGTTTGTAATAAGAGGAGAAAACTAAAATACAGTTTTATGTTTTGGAAAATGGTCATCAGTAAAATAACATGTATGTATATGTATTTATATGAAAAATCACTGGTATGCTCCTTTAAGTACTTTGAATGTATATTTACTGCAAAAATAAGTCATATATTATTGATTTTTTTTGTAATGTGAGCAGAGTTACGAGTCTGAGGATTATCAGAAGTATGAACTCATAACAGCCACAGGTTTCCAGAAACACGTAACAAAGACATTTAGATGAAAATATGCAATGCTGATGAAGATGATGATGACATCGTGCTCGTTTTTGCTGACTCGGTGGTTCTGACGTACCGCATATCTTCTGTCAATCAGGTTGAAGGTCAGCAGCTCGTAGTCTGACTTCTTCTTGCTGGCGTCTCGGTGCTCCACGACGTAGTTGGTGATCTCGCTGCCACCGTTGTCCTCCGGAGCGTCCCAGGTCAGGTAGCAGGACTCTGCCTTGATGTCGGAGACCACGACGTTCTGTGGTGGGAGAGGCCGATCTGCGGAGACAAGGTGAGTCATGGATGTTAACAAGAACATATTTGGCGACTGTGCAGCAGCAGTATTTGGCATGCTGTAAGCTCCGGTCTGTTCGTACCGAGAATCTCCACTCGGATGGCGTGCTGAGCTTTGCCATAGCAGTTTTCAGCCACCAACTTGTAGGTTCCTTTGTCCTGCCTGACGGTCTCCGGGATGGCGATCTTGGTCCTGAGGGTGGTTCTGTCCACCTGACGACAAGAACAGGACATATCAACAGAAAAACTAAAATACAGTTTTATATTTTGGAAAATGGTTGTCGTGTATTTATTGGGCTTAAACATGTAAAATCACCGGTCTGCTCCTTTAAAATCAAAGGGGTTAATTCTGAATGAGATCAATAAATGTTTTGGTTCTGACCTCCTCAGTCTCCATCGTCATCGCCTCGCCTTCAGGCTTGTCAATCACCATGTTGTCTTTCATCCAGGTGATCATCGGCAGAGGAAGACCCACCACCTCGGCGGGGATGTCGATGGCCACGCCCTTCTTCCCCACGATGGCGTTGCTCTTGAAGTACTTCAAGATCGTGATGGTTGGAGCAACTGCAGACATACAGACCATTTATTTAAATGAATGCAGATGCTGTGTCCTACAGATTATAACCAATCAAAACAGCCGATAGGAAACATCAAACTGGAGAAATTGGAGTGAAGCCGGTTTCACATGGACACGTGGGTTTATAATCAAACTAACCAGCTACTAGTGAACGTTTGATTTTCATAACAAAGGTGAAAATGTCACAAGTTTTGCTTTCTTCATACTTTTATGGTCCTGGATCACGGTGGTGATGGGCCTAGAAGGCTCGCCCTCGCCAACCTCGTTCACGGCTTTGACCCTGAACTGGTACTCCTGGCCCTCAGACAGGTTCTCAACGGTCCCGCAGCATTCCGTGAACATCTTGCGGTTCGCCACTTCGAATTCGGTGCTGTCGGACCTCATTTTCTCTACGTAGTACCCTTGGATGGGGCTGCCGCCGTCGCTGTGTGGCGGCTGCCAGGTCAGAGTGATGGTGCTGCTGGTTCGGTTGGTGTAGCGGAGTTTCTCAGGAGCCGATGGAGTTCCTGGAGGTCAAACACGACAAAATATCATTAAGGACGTTGTCACGGTGACAACAAAAAAGTTTCCCAGCAAAAGTAAAGCCAAATTCCATGAGAAATTAAGTTACATATATATTCTTCTGTTAGGGGTCGCCACGGCGAATCATCTGCTTCCATCTTTCCCTATCCTCTGCATGTCCTCTGCATGTTGTCCTCTCCCTGTCCTCTGCATGTTGTCCTCTGCATACTGTCCTCTCCCTGTTCTCTGCGTGTTGTCCTCTGCATGTTGTCCTCTCCCTGTCCTCTGCATGTTGTTCTCTCCCTGTCCTCTCTCCCTGTCCTCTGCATGTTGTTCTCTCCCTGTCCTCTGCATGTCGTCCTCTCCCTGTCCTCTGCATGTCGTCCTCTCCCTGTCCTCTGCATGTTGTCCTCTGCATATTGTCCTCTCCCTGTACTCTGCATGTTGTTCTCTCCCTGTCCTCTGCATGTTGTCCTCTGCATGTCCTCTCTCACTGTGTGTATAAACCTCCTCTTTCCTCTTTTCCTCTTCCTGACATCTTCAGCATCATCCCTCCTTTCCACGTCCAAACCATCTCACTCTAACCTGAGTCTCACCTGTCCTCTAATACTCATTCTTCGTGTCCATCACACCTGAGTCTCACCTGTCCTCTAATACTCATTCTTCATCTTGTCCATCACACCTGAGTCTCACCTGTCCTCTAATACTCATTCTTCATCTTGTCCATCACACCTGAGTCTCACCTGTCCTCTAATACTCATTCTTCATCTTGTCCATCATCATCATCACTCCCAACAAAAATCTTACCATTTACAATTCTGCCACCTATATATAAATATATATATATTAACAAATATAAAACCATCATATATAAAACTACATATATAAAACCATCATATATAAAACTGCATATAAAACCATAATATATAAAACTACATATATAAAACCATCATATATAAAACTGCATATAAAACCATAATATATAAAACTATATATATAAAACCATCATATTATAAAACTACATATATAAAACTGCATATATTAAAACGTCATATAAAACTACACATATAAAACCGTCATATATAAAACTACATATATAAAACCATCATATATAAAACTGCATATAAAACCATAATATATAAAACTACATATATAAAACCATCATATATAAAACTGCATATAAAACCATAATATATAAAACTATATATATAAAACCATCATATTATAAAACTACATATATAAAACTGCATATATTAAAATGTCATATAAAACTACACATATAAAACCGTCATATATAAAACTACATATATAAAACGACATATATAAAGCCATCATATATAAAACTGCATATATAAAACCATAATATATAAAACTACATATATAAAACCATCATATTATAAAACTACATATATAAAACCATCATATATAAAACTACACATATAAAACCATCATATATAAAACTACACATATAAAACCATCATATATAAAACTACACATATAAAACCATCATATATAAAACTACACATATGAAACTGCATATATAAAAACGTCATATATAAAACTACACATATAAAACCATCATATATAAAACTACACATATAAAACCATCATATATAAAACTACATATATAAAACTGCATATATAAAAACGTCATATATAAAACTACACATATAAAGCCATCATACGCTTGAGTCGGATTGTGCCAGAGAGGGTTTACCTTTAGGATCCTCGGCCAGGATGGGTCCCAGGTCGGACGGCATTCCGTTTCCGTACTTGTTCCTGGCGACGACCCTGAAATCATATTGCTCGCCAGCCAGCAGGTCCTGGACGTCACATTTACAGGAAGCTGTCTCGATGGGCTGCCGGAACAGCTTCTTGTTGGCGTCCTTCCTCAGCACCTCGTAGCCGATGATGTCGCTGCCGCCGTTGTCCAGTGGGTCGGACCAGGTGAGGATGATGTTCTTCTTGGTTACCGCCACCATTTTCAGGTCCACCACGGGTCCAGGGACGTCTGCCAGAAGACAAAAAACTGTTATGCTCACCAATAAAATGATTTTATGTGAACTTCAACCGTCTGGAACTCGTTCCTGCTGTTAGAGCGTTGCCAAGGTTTTTCTGACAACCATAAAAAGCTCCATCAGTCACTGTGTTTTTCTGTAGGTTAACAGGCTTAAAGGGCCATACCTGCAGTTTAACATATTTGAGCCCAATAAATACAACCTGCATACATATTAATTTACTGACAACCATTTTCCAAAACATGCCACCAGAGCAGAATATTAGAATTGTTTTTCCTGCCTTCCAGACTGCCACTGGCTTAGTTCATTCCAGTATAATTTAATAATCAACTTGAAACATTCTTGACATAAATAATCTGTCATATTTAAAATGACATCTATTAAATTATTTAGCTATCTGACACAGAGCTACACATTAAAAAAGACACGTCTGTGTGTGAATCAGACTAGAGGATTTGACAAAATAACAGGAAAACTAAAACATGGTTTTATGTTCTGGATAGTGTTTGTCAGTAACGTGTATGCATGTAGTAATTATTGGGCTTAAACATGTAAAATCGCATTATGGTCCTTTAAAATCCTGCAGCAAAACTTCAGTGCAGCTTTTTAGTAGAAAAAAAAGCCAAATTCAATGAAACATAAAGAACTTTAAGCTCTGTTGGATTAAAAACATGACAAACGTGTGACTGACCCATAACGTCCACTCTGGTGTCGGCCATCTTGGTCCCACTGCTGTTGGTTCCTGAGATCTGGTACTTTCCGTGATCGGCCCTCACCGCCGTCTTGATGAACAGAGTGCTGTGCTTGCCCTCTGTCTCGATGATCATCCTCTCCTTGTCGGTCTCGCCATCGTCTTTGGTCCATTTGACCTCTGGCTGAGGTCGTCCGGTCACCACAGCCGGAAGCCTCAGAGGCTCGCCAGNGTCCATTTGACCTCTGGCTGAGGTCGTCCGGTCACCACAGCCGGAAGCCTCAGAGGCTCGCCAGCTCTGATCAGCACACCGTTCCTCACGGAAACGTCAAACTGCACAGCAGGAGATTCTAAAAGACGAAGAGAGAAACGTCAGTAGGAAATTCACTGGTGCTGCATCCCACCAGGTCACATGATGCTGAGGATACCTTCTGGCTCTCTGACGGTGACGGGCTCAGTCATACCAGGAGCGCCCGGACCGGCATCATTGACAGCGAGGACTCTGATGTAATAGTCGGCTCCCTCGGTCAGTCCCGTCACCGTGTAGGTCAGCTCCTTACACCTGAACTCCGTGCTGCGGCTCCAGTCCTTATCTCCGACCAACACCTACAAACGACAGGAAGAGGAAGCAGTCGTCATTCAGGGATTTTATTTTCCAGAGGAACAGGAAGTTCATGGATTCAGCTGATTATCGGTTTATCTGCGTCTGACTTGCAGCAACAAATCAGGATGGAGTTTTCTGTCAGTAGTTTATTTTTTAATTTATTGTGTTAATGTTTATTTCCCCAAATGCACGTTTATTTGAAACAGGAAATTTTGTTTGTTCTGCCCTTAAAGGACCATCCCAGTGATTTTGCATGTTTGAGCCCAATAATACCTAAATACACGTTAAGTTGCTGACAGCCAGTTTTCAAAACATAAAACCGTATTTTAGTTTTCCTCTTATTTTTTTCCAAATCCTCTAATCTTTCAAAATCAAATGTTCAGGTGATACACACCTTAAAATTCAATGTTTCACCTGATAACACACACACACATACAAACACATGATTATTGAAGACACGCTCATTGTAATTTCTCAGTAAAAGCCGTTTTCTTCCGGGACTGTATTCTCTGGTGGAGACATACATTATTTTTCCGTGCAGCTGCGTGTTTGATCAGTTAAAATAACTTCAACAAAAAGTAATAACAGACATGTTTCAGTTTCACATCTCAACACTTTGATGTTTATGTCGTACTGGAATGAACTGAAACCAATGCCAGTCTGGAAGGTAGGAAAAACAATTCTAATATTTCTCTGCCAGGGAGTATCGTCCCAGGAGAAGACAGATTTTACCAGAGAAATTAAAACAACCGTGTCTTCTATAATCATGCAAAAGTGATTTCAGGTGAAACATAGAATTTTAAGGTGTTTGCATCACCTGAACATTTTATTTTGAAAGGTTTGCGGATTGGCAAAATAACAGGAAAAATAAAAGACGGTTTGGAACATAGTTGTTACTGTAGTAACATAACGTGTATTTATGGGCTCAAACATA
Organism: Lucifuga dentata; assembly: GCA_014773175.1. Lineage (NCBI taxonomy): Eukaryota > Metazoa > Chordata > Actinopteri > Ophidiiformes > Bythitidae > Lucifuga > Lucifuga dentata. The sequence goes on from VXCM01001965.1 coordinate 103,594, forward strand.
TAAAATCGGTGGTATTGTCCTTTAAAGTCTGTTGTGTTGACCTTCTCCACGTGGTATCCCAGGATGTCTCCTCCTCCGTTAAACAGCGGCGGCTTCCACGCCACGACGACAGAGTTCTTCCCCGTGTCCACGATCCAGGGTGTGGGGGGGCCAGGNGGAGTAAAAGCGAAGAAGAAAAGTGGAAAATCAATAGTTATGATATAAATATCGACACAGCCGCATGTTGTGACAGATATATTTTTATTTTTCGGTACAATCTATAATAACTGGAATCAAACCAATTTGTCTCCATGTACCAAGTAAAAATGCCACTTTAAAGGACCATACCACCCATTTTGCATGTTTGAGCCTAATATATTTAATTTTCATACGTTTCATTACTGAAATACGGTTTAATCCTTTAGGAAATGATTATCAGTAATGTTACATGTATGAAAATTAAATACAGGCAGACTTACGAGAAAACGGCTTACGAACAACCTGTACTTACAAACCGGCCGCCATAAAGCCTATTAAATTAAAAATTCAAGTTACATACGATGATTCGTAATGATGAACGGTGCACGACTTTACGACGCCTCTTGTGATGTGTGAGACATCAATTGGAGCGAGAGTAAGTGTTAACATACGTGTTTTTTATACCACCACTCTGTCTCTCCATTATGTTTATGATGTTTTAGGATCTGGAAGTTTTTCTTTAATGTTTCTTATGCATAGAAAGGTAAAATAGATACATTACATACATATAATGTAAAATATATATGCTAGATACGTATATATATCAACTAAAATATATACGCTAGTCATATATATTGAGTAAAACATATACGCTAGATACATATATATTAAGTAAAATATAAACGCTAGATATGTATATAATAAGTAAAATATATATGCTAGATATCTATATATATTAAGTAAAACGTATACGCTAGATACATATATATTAAGTAAAATATATACGGTAGATATGTATATACAGTATATAATACACTAGATATGTATATATTAAGTAAAATATATGCGCTAGATACGTATATATTAAGTAAAATATATGCGCTAGATATGCACTTTACATAACTGTTCTGACGTACGAACAAATCCGACTTACGAACAGCCATGGGCACGGATCTCATTTGTAAGCCGGGGACTGCCTGTATATTAGGCTCAAACGTAAAACGGATGGTATGGTCCTTTAAGAGTGAAACTCCCTGAGGTTTTTTGGAAGCAAAAGTGTTTCTGGATGCCCAGGGTGCTGGAACGTTCTGATGATGCTGTACTCTGATTTATTCCAGTGTTTAGCTTTGCTAGCTAGCATTAGCAGAGTTAGCTTAGCTTCAGTGTTGCGAGACAGCAGACGGGACTTTCCGTCTCTACATTTAGGGGATCAAAACTTTCCAACATAAATGTTTTAAATCTTTAAATAATGTTCATGTAAAAAAACATAAATTTCCGTTTTTATTTTTCCAGAGTTTTTGAAGACTGTGAACTAAAAATACAACAACAGCACTAAAATGGCGACGTTTTCAATATGAAAAGAAACTAAAGCGTTCTATGTTTCGTGGACTTGGAGAGGAATGGCAGTTAACTTACGGATGGCGTCCACTGCCGTGATGCGGTCGCTGGGCTCGCTGAACGGTCCGGGTCCGGCCAGGTTTTCAGCGCACACCCTGAAGATGTAGGTGAGTCCTTCCATCAAACCCGTGACCTTCATCTCCAGGGCGTTCAGCAGAACGCGGTTCACCCGGCTCCAGTGTTTGCTGTTCACCTCCTTCCTCTCGATCCAGTAGCCCAGGATGGGGCTTCCGTTGTCCTTGGGCTCATGCCAGGAGATGTGGGCGGAGCTAGCCGTAACCTCATGGACTCTTGGTGTGTTGGGGGCGTCCGGAGGATCTGGAGGGAGACGTAAAGGTTGTAAGTGAAGACGGGAAAAATAATGTAAATCTGTAAAACTTAATCTCAGAAAAACTTGGGGATGAAATCTACCGAATTGGTTCATGGCCACGACCGGCTTGGAGACGAGGGGCGGGCCGCAGCCAAATTTATTTTCGGCGGTGACCCTGAAGATGTACTCCTTCCCTTCGATAAGCTTGGTGACGGGGAAGCTGGTGCCCTTCACGGTGGAGGTGACGGTGATCCAGCCGATCTCCTCGTTCTTGTTGTCCTTCTCCAGGATGTAGTTCAGGATCTCCGAGCCGCCGTTGTCTTCCGGCGGCTCCCAGCTACAGACAATTGAGGTGCTCCTGACCTCGTCAAAGGCGAAGTTGATCGGAGCCCCGGGTTTGTCTGTTCAGGAAATTAAATGTTTGAATTTAAAAAAACAATTGTAAGATTCGAGGGTCAACTAATAAGTTGTGAGCCTATCATAGAAAGCTGCAGGAAGGAGATAAACTATTGGCTTACCAAGGACATTCACGAAACAGGAAGTAAAAGCGACACCATGAGTGTTCTCCGCCTTAATGGTGAATGTGCCGTGATCACGTCTGACAGCATCGCGGACCATCAACGCCGTCTGGCCCCTCTTAGTCTGGTCCACACCAAGACGCTCACGAAGCGGTGTGTAAAATTCCTCCTCAGGCTCAAACATCTGCAGCCAATCAGGTCACAGAATTAGTTTACAGTTTAGCACACATAGAAACCGAACGTAGGAAAGTCCAGACTGCAGACCTTTGCTCGGCTCTTCCTCCTCTTCATCACGGGAATTGTTTTGGTGGGCTCTTTGGTGACGTCTTCGTCATTCCTCAGCCATGTGATCTTGGGGTAAGGTGATCCAGAAACGTTGGCGCTGATAAGAATCTCATCGCCCTTTTTGATGCACAGACCAGACTGCACGCGGGCGTGAAGAGTCACCTTTGGTTTTTCTGAAATTGAACATCAGATTAAGGATGTTAGCTAAACTGTCAGATACAGGATGTTAGCTAAACTATTGGATTCAGGACATTAACCAAACCATCAGATTAAGAACGTTAAGTAAACCGTCAGATTCAGGATGCTAAACTGGCAGATTAAGGACGTTAGCTAAACCTTAGCTAAACTGTCAGATTAAGGACATTAGCTAAACCGTCAGATTAAGGACATTAGCTAAACCATCAGATTCAGGACACTAGCTAAACCTCAGCTAAACTGTCAGATTCAGGACGTTAGCTAAACCTTAGTTAAACTGTCAGATTCAGTACGCTAGCTAAAATAAACTCTCAGATTAAAGATGTTACACCTGCGACCTTGAACTGGAGCTATGTGCCGCTCAGAAGCTAAATTTTTTATGCTGATAATGTTTTAACCAAACTAATGTTTTTGTTGTTTTTAAATTGTCATACCGACAGGATCCAAAGCCTGGACGAGCTGCGTGCTGCGAGACGGCTCGCTGACTCCGGCTGCGTTCTCAGCTCGGACCCTGAACTGGTACTCCGCCTCCTCGGTCAGGCCTGTCACCACATAAGAGAATCCTGGGACTAGATTTGGGTTGACCCTCTCGTAGCTTTCACCGTCCTTCTCAATCTTTTCCACGATGTAGCCCTGGATGGGACAGCCTCCGTCGTAATCCGGAGCTTTCCACGTCACCGCGATGGACTTGCGCGTCGGGTCCTGAGCCTCCACTTGGACAGGTGGATCTGGTTTCTCTGTGGATCGCATGTTGAAAATTAAAGACTTTTTTTTTTTTTTAAGTAACCCTGATTTTTGAAAAGTAGTTTGGTCCACTTACGTTTGAGTTCCTCTACGATGACCGAGTTGCGGAGCTCAAGGTATTCTCCGCCACCGACCTTGTTGACCGCTTTGACCCGGAAGTAGTACTCGCAGTTGGTGTAGAGGTCTTTGACGTTGTAGGTCAGCACGTTCTCTCCGGACATGACGGGCATGAAGGTCTTCTTGGTGGCCTCACGGCGCTCCAGCGTGTAGCTAACGACGGGCATGCCGCCGTCGTCCTCTGGGGGCTCCCAGCTGATCCTACAGGAGTTCTTGGTCACGTCGCTGGAGCTGATGTCCTTACACTTACCAGGAACTCCTGCAGGTGGATTAAGGAAGAACACCATTACAGTTTTACCTCCGCCAAGAAGGCCATGTAATCAATTTGTTTGTTAGCAGGATATCTCAAAAACGTACGGATGAATTTGGATGTAATTCTGGGGACAGACAGATCATGTCAACAGGAAGAAGTGATGACATTTTGGAGTTTTAATAACCATTTTTACATTTTAGCCGACAAGTTTTGAACCAAAAGCCATTTAATCTATAACATATGGACAAATCCATAAAGGCCACACCCATCTCAAACTCAAACTCTGAGCTCTTACCGATGACTTTGACATTGATGGTGCCGGTGGCGGTCCCCAGGCTGTTCACCAGCGTGATGACGTAAGCACCAGCGTCCGCCCGGGTGCAGTCCAGTAGCTCCATGATAGCGTTGTTCATCAGCACCTCCATGGCGTGACGCTCGTCATCGATTAACTCCTCCCCATCCTTGTGCCACAACATATCTGGCATGGGGATGGCACAGTACGGGACGTCCAGGTGCATCTTCTCACCCTCAACCACCACCACATCCTGAGCCTGCAGGTTCATGGTGGGGGCGCCTGGGAAAGACCAGAAGTCGTTTTTGTTTGTGCTTATTCATGCAGTTTCAAACACGCCTACTGCCTGATTAGAATCATGTGACGCTTACGGTCAGGATCTTTGGTGAAGATCTTGTCGGAGACCTCAGACGGCTCGCTGACACCAATGCCATTGACAGCACGGACCCTCACCACATATTTCATCTCGGATTTGATGCCTTCTTCAATCCTAAACCTGAGCTCTTTGGTGGGCCTGGCGTTGACTTTGACCCACTTCAGATCCACTCGAAACTCAGCCAGCTCCACCTGGTAGCCGAGGATGGGAGCGCCTCCGTCTTGAGCCGGAGTCTTCCAGGTGATGTCGATGTGTAGCCTGCTGACATTGGGGATGGTGACATTCTGAGGAGGAGATGGAGGACCTGGAAGAGAGAGAACATTTTTATTTCCATGTCAAGTCTGGAGTACGGAGCCCCTTAGGGATCATGTGTGAAAAAAATAAAGTGGGTAAAAAAAAAAGGGTTAAAAAAAAATTGATGCCATTAAGGGGACATGGAAGAAAAAAAATGAGTTGGAGATTAAAAACAAAAAACAGTTGCAGGTTTAAAAAAACTTATTTTTTTCTCCTTGTTTTTTTTCTCAGGTTTTTTTTCCACTTTGTTTATTTTTTCTCTTCTGAAACATACTAAAAATAGCTCAAAGCTACAGCGCATGCTACAGAGCTGTTTAGCTGCTGTTTAAGTCAACTCTCATAAAAGAATTAACATTATAAATGCACAAAAATACACTGTTGGAACTGCCAAACACTAAAACGCTGTTAAAAGTAGTAGTGAGTTAGTGACTTTATTATTCACTGACTTGTTTTTTCATTTGAAATTGTAGTGGGTAAAGTCACAGACACGTTAGCTGCTAGCTAGCATTAGCATTTAGCTAACAGGAAATCGTTCCTCAAACAGCAGCAAAACAGCTCTGTTGCGCTGTAGCTTTGACTTATTTTAGTACGTTTCAGAAGAGAGAAAAAAAATCAGTTGTAGGTTTAAAAAAAATTTTTTTTCTTTTTTTTCCTCATTTTTTTCTCCTTGTTTTTTCCACAAAAATACACTGTTGAACTGCCAAACACTAGAACATTGTCAAAAGTAATAGTGAGTTAGTGACTTTATTCACTGACTTGTTTTTTTTTCATCTGTAGTGGGTACAGTCACAGACACGTTAGCTCCTAGCTAGCATTAGCATTTAGCTAACCGGAAATCGTTCCTTAAGCAGCAGCAAAACAGCTCCGTTGTGCTGTAGCTTTGACCTATTTTTAATACGTTTCAGAAGAGAAAAAAAACAGAAAGCGGAAAAAAAAACCCAAGGGAAAAAAAAAAGAAAACAAAGTTTTTTTAACCTCCAACTGATTTTTTTTTTTTTTTAACTCCAACTCATTTTTTTTCTTCCACGTCCCCTTAGGGGCATTGTTTTTTTTTTGTTTGTTTTTTTTTAACCCATTTTATTTTTTTTCACACATGACCTCTGTTTTATGCTGCAGAAACATCTGTCCATAGGAAGATCAGGATCTCTTACCGACAGGATCCATGATGTTAAGGATCTCCGTGGGTTCGCTTGGATCTCCAACTCCAGCCTCATTCTCAGCCCGGACCTGGAATTGGACCTCCGAGCCCTCCTCCACGTCCATCACCTTGAACTGTGGTTTTCTGTCAGGAGTCTTACAACATTTTGTCCAACGAGTTGCCACCTTGTCTTTCTTTTCAATCACATACCTACGAAGCAAAGAACCAGGTGAAGATCTGAGCAGGTTCCTCCTTTAATCTTCACCTTTTTTTTTTGGTAGACTTTTTGAACCAGCCTCAACAGGGTTTTACAGGTTTATCTTGACTTACTTGGAAATGATTCTTCCACCGTCGCTCTTGGGAGGTTCCCATTTCAGCTCCACGTGCTTCTTGGTGACCTCCACAACTGTCAGAGCGTAAGGAGGTCCAGGAGTAGCTGCACAGGACACACAATGCCTTTAACATGACCGGATTCCCAAAACATTTTAACAAAGCTACTGCAGAACAAATCTGCGGCTCATGGGTCAAAGATTCTGCTAGAGCAGGGATCCCCAACTGGCGGCCCACGCGCCAAATGCAGCCTGCGGGTCCTATCTATCAGGCCCTCAGATGACTTCTCCAAAAAAATGAAGATAGAAAAATGAAAAATCTTGTACTTTAGTCACACTTATCTCTGGATCGCACGGTCATAAAATGTCACGCTCGGGCTCATTTTGTTCAGGAGAATCTAAGCTTTCCGTAGATATTCATATATCTCCACTTTATTAAGAAATGGTGATTATAAAACACCACAAACACTACAACAGAAGTGCTGGGCCTGGTGCTGGGCCACTCCATTTAGAAAATTGTTTTCCATTGTTATTACCAAATGAGAGAAAAAGATCCGGTCGGGTCTGGGGGGGAAATGATGGTGATCGGGGGAAAAGGCCCCACCTGAGTTACAGGTNCCGGTCGGGTCTGGGGGGGAAATGATGGTGATCGGGGGAAAAGGCCCCACCTGAGTTACAGGTATGAAACATCAGCCGTATGAGCTCAGATCAGGACTTACTGAACGTGTCCTTGGCCAACACAGCATCCTCCAGCTCGCAGAATTCACCCATTCCCACGATGTTCTCAGCAGCAACGCGGAACACATAAAGCGACCCTTCGTTCAGCGGCATCACGGTGTACTTCAGATCCTTCACAGTGGTGTCGACGGTCTGCCAGGCTTTCCGCCTGACGTCCCTCTTCTCCACCACGTAGTTGGTGATGGGCGCGCCGCCGTCGCTGCTGGGCAACTGCCACTTCAGCTCGGCGTTGGTCTTGGTGATGTTGGTGACTTCCAGCCACTGAGGAGCAGACGGAGGAACTGTCCAGCAGAAACAGGAAAAGGTTGAAATTCAGGCAAACCCTGTCCGTGCTGTAGAATAATCTGATAAATATGAGGTTGTTGGCGTGTAACTGAGGCGTGAAGGCTGATATTTGGAGTTTTTGACATGCTAAACTGGTTTTGGGGGTTGAAACTTACAGAGTCTCTCCTTGCAGATCACAGGGTCACTGGGGTCGCTGGGTTCGCTCTTGCCGGCCTTGTTGAAGGCCCTAACCCTGAAGGAGTATTCCTGCTTCTCCATCAGGCCCTTCAGGTGGTGCTCAGTCTGAGGAACATCCTCTGGGACGGGGATCCAGTCCTCACTTCCTGTCTTCTGGAATTCAATGATGTATCCCTCGATCTTGGCACCGCCGTCGTGCTCCGGTCTGGTCCAGCAGAGCACGGCTGAGGTCTTGGTGATATCCTTGACGAGGGGTTTTCCAGGAGCCCATGGAGGATCTGAGTACAGTTCAGTTTAGTTATAATCAAACAATGTCAAACTTAAGAAAACATATGCTGATGAACAACTTTTAAGACTCTCCTGAGCTTCCCAAATGGGTTCAGAGAAGTGGACTAAGGCTGTGATGTACCAATTGGATCTTTGATGAGGACAGGATCCGTCTCTGAGCTGGGTTTTCCAGGTCCGGCCAAATTCTCAGCCAGAACGCGGAAGCGGCACTTCTTCTTCGTGGGAAGTCCCTTCACCCTGCAACCACAGCAGCTTTAAGATGCTTCTCTGCATTTTAATGACTGAGAACACGGAACTGAACAAGCGTGAAACACTTGAGACTTAAGGTCTGTAGAAACGGAGAAACCATCTGGATGTTTACGTGTTGTTGTTGTTTACCTGAAGGTTGTGTCCGTGATGGGAAGTTTGTTGCATCTCATCCACTTATCGGTCTCGGGGTCGAACCTTTCTATCCAGTATCCAGTGATCGGGCTGCCGCCATCTTCATCCGGCTCGTACCAGGTCAGGGTCACGGCATCCTTTGCAACGTCAGAAGGTGTCACTCTGGTTGGAGGACCGGGAGGATCTGACGGCCAGAAACACGATATTCATTTATCTATTTAAAATGGGACGATGCACATTAATAAGACGCTGGCAGCAGCAGAGTTTCAAGTAAATTAACCACGAGGCTAATTTACACCATTTGAACCTTGACACACACGTCTAAACAATGTCCAAAACTGTCCATATTGAACAGGAAGAGGATATAGAATACAGATTCTTTTCTTCTCCAGAAAAAGGAACTTACCAAAGGAATACTTGGCGCAGATCGGCGCGTGCTCCGCGGGTTCTCCGATGCCGTACTGGTTCTCAGCGCTAACCCTGAACACGTAGTCCTTCATGGCGGTCAGCTTGCAGGCTCTGAAGGTGGTGAGTTTCACCGTGGTCGACAGCTTCACCCACTCCTCCTTTTCCAGCTCACGACTCTCCACGATGTAGTTGGTGACGGGCGAGCCGCCGTCATCCCGCGGAGGGTTCCACGCCAAGAAGCAGGACTTGTTGCTGATCTCAGAGATGTCAAAGGCCGCCGGAGGGCCGGGCTTATCTGGAAAGGAGAAGGAGAATCATCAGAATGAGGCTTAAAGTTTAAAGTTTCAGGTGTGTGTGGATGCTGAAGCGGGTTTTGTACCGAGAATGTTGACATCGATGGTGGCAGTGGCGCGTCCGCAGGTGTTGACGGCTTCGATGATGTAGGTGGCGGTGTCTCCTCTGGTGGTCTTGGTGATGGTGACCTTGGAGTGACCCGGCTGGGTGTCAATGGCCACGCGGTCGTCGGCTCTCAGGACGTGGTCGGCCTTGGTCCACTTCACCCTGGGTTCGGGTTTTCCTTTCACGTCAGCCGGGAGCTCGATCGTGGTTCCGGCCTTGCTGGTCAGACCAGCCAGGAGCTTCACGTCCAGCTGGATCTCCGGCAGCTCTGTTTGAGTTTAAGACAGGGAAGGAAACCAGAATCACATAATCCACTTCCTGTACTGAGGGTCAGCTCTGAGATCCAGAAGGATCAGGTTTAGGATCAGGGCTTTGATCAAACAGGGATCATGTCTGGCTGATCTACCTTTAGCGTCGACAGCCTGGATCTCATCGGTGGCCCTGCAGGGTCTGCTGGCCCCCAGTTTATTCAAGGCTTGGACTCTGTAGGCGTACCACTGGCCTTCAATCAAACCGGTCACCTGGAACCTGAGAACATGCCAACAACACGCTACGCTCAACAAAAACCCCAAAACAGCAAGACTCAAAGACCAGCGGCCGAGTCTCGTCAGAGGTCAAATCGTTTTACTCAGCAGGAAGTCTGAGAAATGAAGCAGCATCCTACTTCAGCTCTGGGACCGGGTCTCCACAGGGTTCCCACTTGTCCGTCCCACGCTGGCACTTGTCTACCACGTAGCCTTTGACTGGAGCGCCGCCGTCATATCTGGGAGGCTCCCAGGACAGGAAGATGGTTTTGGCGCTCTTGTCACGCCATTTCAGGTTCTCAGGAGGATCAGGAACGGCTGGGACAGGAAATGGAATTTTAACACGTCAGGAAAATAAAAGCGGATAAATTTCAGACGGAAAGTGAAAAAATCTGCTGAGAAGATGACAGCTGTCCTCATGATGTCAGAGTTAAAGCGCACTGGCAGGAGATGAGACGTTGACAGGGTCTTCGATGTACGCCGGCTCTCCTGGTCCGCACTTGTTGCAGGCTGCGACGCTGAACAGGTACTCCTTCCCCTCCATCACGTCCGTCACCGTGTGCTCCAGGTCCACCACACCTGAGGCCGACTGGAAGACAAAACAGGAAGTCCAGCACGGACCGTCAGCGCCTTGCTGCTGGGATCCTGTATGCCTTCCTACAACTTCTTCCTGCTCTGCATTTTCAAAATAAAAGCTCTAACAAATGTTGCTGTAAATGTCTAGTGAAGTTTGTTTTAAACATTGCGGCATTTTATCAGGTTAAAGGAGCATTTCAGTGATTTTGCATGTTTGAGCTCAATAAATACAACCTGCATGCACGTTATGTTAATGCCAACCATTTCCCAAAACAAACTACTGGAGCGGTACATTTTAGAATTGTTTTTCCTACCTTCCAGACTGTCAGTGGTTTCTGTTTATTCCAGTACAACATAAAAATTTAACTTCAGAGACGTGAAACGTGCTGACACAAATTATCATCACAGAGAACAAAACGCCGTTCTTATTTTTTGTTGAAGTAACTTTAACTGATCCAACACGGAGCTACACGTAAGAAAACGGGTGTCTCCGCCAGGAAATACAGTCCCAGGAGAAAACAGGTTTTACTGACAAATTAAAACAACTGTTCCTTCTACATACGTGTTATGAGGTGACACGTTAAATTTTAAGGTGTTTGTATCACCTGAACATTTGATTTAGAAAGATTAGAGGGTTTGGAAACATAACACAAAAACTAAAATACGGTTTTACGTTTTGGAAATGGCTGCCTGTAATGTAACGTGTAACATCAAAACCACAGGTATGGTCCTTTAAAGCTGGATCGTACCTTGGCCCAGGTCTTGCGGGACACTTCCCTCTTCTCGATGTTGTAGTGGGTAACTGGACTTCCTCCATCGTGTTCTGGAGCTTCCCACATCAGGTGGACGTGACGCCGCGTCACCTCGGCCACCTTGAAGTCCTTTGGAGCGCTGGGGCATGCTGGGAAAATAAACAGAGCAGCCGCCATTTTAAAAACAAAACTTTACGAAGGTTGTTCCTGTAAAATTTTTATTTCTGATGATTGATCAGTACGAGAAGTTTTTTGTTTTACCGATGACATTGACGTCGATCTCGCCAGAGATGGACGTGATGTCGTTCTCCAGCTGCAGCGTGTACGTTCCTTTATCTGGACGCACGCTTGGCGTCACCATCAGCTCCGTGTACGTGGGCTTGGTCGTCATGGAGATGCGCTCATCTGCAGACGTCAGCTCCTTGTCTCCGAAGGTCCACTTGGCGGTGGGGGTGGGGTACCCAGTGATGGGGACTCTGATGGTGAGAGGCTGAGGGACGATGACCTCCAGGCCGTCTTTAAAGGCGCTCAGGTCAAAGGTCGGACCCACTGTCACAATGGAAGCAAGGCTTTTATTTTGATGGAATTCATCACCTGACATGTTTAGTTCATCCTAATGATGATGTATTTCCTGTTCGTTATAGAATCGTTTCTCTCTGTTTAACGCTCGTCAGATTCTAACATTCCGCTGCTGCTTTATTATCTGGTAACGTTTGGCGGTAACATGTATGTAACGTATGTAGGTTGTATGTTTTGGGTCAAACATGGATATTTTCCTTTAACAGTTCAAACTGTTTGTTCCTATCGGTTTTATGTTAATTGCGTGTTTTAGTGTTGGTTCTGTGTTTATCATACCGTGTGGGTCATCAGCCAGCAGCGGTCCGATCTGCTGGGCGGGGTCTGACACACCGGCGGCGTTCTCAGCACAAACTCTGTACAGGTACTTCTGTCCAGACTTCAGGCCGGATACCTGCAGCAAACAGAACCGTTACGATCCGCTCTGAGCGGTGATGGCGGCCATGTTTGTAGAAGTACTCACCCTGTAGGACAGGTCCGGGCACAGTCTGGCGTTGCAGCGAAGCCACTTGTCGGTGCCGTCGTCGCACTTCTCGATGATGTAGCCGGTGATCATGCTGCCACCGTTACTAGCGGGCGTTTCCCAGGTCAGCGTGACCGCCGTCTGGGTTTGGTCATTGAAGTTGAGGTTCTGAGGTGGACTTGGTCTCTCTGCAGTGAGAACAGAGAACGTTGAAGGAACGATATTCTGTTAGACAGTTTACAGAGCTGGACAGCACTTCCTGTTTCCTGTACCACTAGTGGGGCTTAACTTCCTGTAGGAGTTTTGTATTAAACAGCGACTGGCTGTTCACTCACCGATAGGGTCCATGATCTTGATGGGCTGGGTGGCGGCGCTGGGCCTGCCGACCCCCGCCTTGTTCTCGGCTCGGACCCTGAAGATGTACTCTTTGTTCTCCACCACGTCATTCAGGGAGGCGGAGCGGTCGGTGGCGCCACACACCATGGCCGCCTCCCACTTCACTGAGGTCCTGTCACGGAGCTCAATAATGTAGGCGGTGATCTCAGACCCGCCATCGAACTTGGGAGGCTCCCAGGACAGAGTAGCGCCGAACCTATTGACCACGCCCACAGCGACGTTTTCTGGTGCATCAGGAACATCTGATGGAGAAAACAAATGTTTGTGTTGGATTTATTTCACATTTTAATATAAACAGGAAGAGGAAGCATAAACACATAAAATAACTGCTTACCAAACTTGTTCTTGGCTTGAACGGCGTCCTCGGTGGCGACAGCGGGGCCGCTGCCCACACGGTTTCGGGCGCAGACTCTGAAGAGGTNCGGCGTCCTCGGTGGCGACAGCGGGGCCGCTGCCCACACGGTTTCGGGCGCAGACTCTGAAGAGGTACATGGAGTCTTTCTGCAGGTTACTGACACAGTATTCCGGAGCATCAGCGTGGTCCGTCGCCAGCGTCCACGTCTTACGCTTCACGTCACGTCTCTCCACCACGTACGATATGATCTTGCTTCCACCATCGCTCTCTGGCTCCTCCCACGCTAAGCTGACCTCGCCGTCAGCGGTGTCGATCACTCTCAGGTTCTTGACGGGTCCGGGAACATCTGGAAACCATGAACGCAACACTTATAAACTCTGATTCTTTATATTTTTAAGGATGTAAATATGTTTAGCATGAAATCTGTAACGTTATCCTGAAGGTCAAAAGGTCAAAGGATCATAAAATTCTAAGGGTTCATCCTCTGGGGACCGCGAACACGTCCAGCAAATACCATGTAAATCTGGTTACATCTGGTTCATAAATCATCCAAATCATGGAGTCAAAGTTTAGCTAATTTTCTGTCTTAATGAAGAAGTGATATGTTAATTAAAATCCATTGTCCAGTCAACCAATCAGAACTGACCGATGACGTCCAGGTTGATGAAGGCCTCGCCCTCTCCGTGTTTGTTCTTGATGACCACCTTATAGCGGCCCTGGTCCTTCTTGGCAGGGCTCTTCAGTCGGTACTCCGTCTTGTCGGCGGAGGTGTCGACGTNCCTGGTCCTTCTTGGCAGGGCTCTTCAGTCGGTACTCCGTCTTGTCGGCGGAGGTGTCGACGTTCTGGACAGGCAGACCAGCGCCCTCGAAGAACCACTCGGCGTCAGCGCGAGGGTAGACGTCGTACGGGACGGTCATGAGGAACGGCTTGCTGGCATCCGNTCGGCGTCAGCGCGAGGGTAGACGTCGTACGGGACGGTCATGAGGAACGGCTTGCTGGCATCCGTCACCAGGTACTGGTCGGTGGTTTTGATCTTTGGAACAGCTGCAGGTTAAATGAGAAAGGGGAGGAGTTAATGAGCATGTCGTTCTGATATTCTGATATATAAATGATCTGCGAGCTGATCGATAAGATGCCACGTTCATGCTTCAGGATGAATTCATGGATCCATCATGGCTGCTCACCTGCCAGCTCCAGCTTGGCTCTGGCGTCCTTGTCCTTGGCTACGACCCTGTACTCTCCCTGGTCTCGCGGTCTGATCTCGCAGACCTGGAGCCGGTGGACTTTGTCCTCGCTGATCATCTGNCCTGGTCTCGCGGTCTGATCTCGCAGACCTGGAGCCGGTGGACTTTGTCCTCGCTGATCATCTGGTATTTGTCTCCCTGGACAATGATCATATTGTTCCTCATCCACTTCACCTCCACCCGGTCCTTATTCAGCTCCACCTCGAAGACCACGTCCGAGCCCGGAGCCTCAAACACGTCCTGAGGAGGTCTGATGATCTCCACCGGTGTCTCTGAGGACAGACATACAAAACGTATGAGAACCTCAGACACATCAATTCATCGTTTTATGACATCGTACATGTAGAAATGAAGCAGATTAAAGTAGAAACATCATGTATGTGCGTCAGAGCTTCGTACCCTCGACAAATAGTCTGGCTCTGGTCCTCCTCTCGTCCATGCCACAGGCGTACTCACACTCGTCATCAGGTCTGCACACCTTGATGGTCAGTCTGCACTCCTTTCCTTCTTTTTCCATGTGATACCTGCACAAAACGTCAGACAACACATATCAAAAACTCCTCCTCTCAACAGAACTGCTGCCAGGACAGCTGTCTGTCTTGTCTTTACCTTCGTCCTTCCTTGATCTCGCGTCCGTTTCTGTACCACTTGACCGCGGCCTTCTCCTTTGACAGTCTGCAGGTGAACTCAGCGTCTTCGAACTCGGTGACGGTCTGGTCTTTGAGCTGCGCCGTGAAGTCCGTCGGCGCCTCACTGATGATCAGCTCGGCTGAGCATTTGTCATCGCCGACGGCGGCGGTGTACTCGCCCTCGTCATCCATGACACAATCCTTGATGGTCAGGGTGTGTTTGAGTCCGTCGACCCTGTAGACGACGCGCTTGCTGAGCGCCACTTCCTGGCCGCCCTTTGTCCACCTTACCGTCACCTGGGGACGGTTCACCTTGCAAACAAAGCTGATGGTTTTCTTCTCCTGAGTCTCGACGTCCTCGATGGGATCCAGGAACTTCAGCTTCTCCTCTGAGGGTCACGAAAACAGCATCAACACGTCTGATCTCAGGGTTTTCCAGGATTTTCCAGGATTATTCCCAAACGTTCATTCAGTTTTTAACTAGTTTTAGGTTTATTCCTGATTTTTTGGATGTCTTTCTGATTTGACTTTTCAGAATTATTTCCAAATTTCTCACTTGAAACCAACTTTTCAAACTTATTCAAGTTTTTTTTTCTGAATTATTCCAGAATTTTCCAGGAAACTCTTGACTTTTTAAGGGTTATTCCAACTTTTCAGGATTACTGCAGACTTTTCAAACTTATTCTTTTCAATTAATTTCTTTTTTTCCCCCCCAGTTTTTAGAGTTATTCAGGATTTTGTCTTTTCAGGATTAGCCTGAACTTTTTAGGATTACCACATTTTCTGGTTTGTTCTAGACTTTTTAATGTTTTTATAATCCTTCCTGCCTTTTGGGTCATTTTTGGCCTTCCTGTGTTAAGATGAGGATATTTACCTGTAACTTTAGTGCTGGCACTGCATTTGGCCTGTTCTCCTCTCTGATTGGTCAGGCTGATGGTATAGATGTCCTCGTCTCCTTTCTGGGCATCTCGGATCCTCAGGGAGAAGACGTTGTCTCTCTGAGCCATCATGTACTTGCTGCTCTCAAAAATGGTCTCCTCGTTCTTCAGCCACTTGGCCTTCGCTCCCTCTGCGTTTGTCTCGCAGTTAAACATGATCTCACTTCCCTCCTTCACCTCCGTGTCTCTGATCGGCGTGATGATCCTCAGTTTTTCTGGACAGACAGACAGAAATGTGACGGAGCCTGGATGTCTTTGGACTTTTCTCCAGCCATTTTTATTCTCACAATAACAACATACCTGCTGGCTTAGCTAACCTTAACGTGACACTTAGCTAACCTTAACGTGACACTTAGCTAACATTAACGTAACATTTAGCTAACCTTAACGTAACACTTAGCTGACATTAATGTAACATTTACAGTAGCTAACCTTAATGTAACACTTAGCTAACATTAATGTAACATTTAGCTAACTTTAACATAACACTTAGCTGACATTAATGTAACATTTAGCATTAACATAACATTTAGTTAACCTTAATGTAACACTTAGCTAACATTAACGTAACATTTAGCTAACCTTAATGTAACACTTAGCTAACATTAACGTAACATTTAGCTAACCTTAATGTAACACTTAGCTAACATTAATGTAACATTTAGCTAATCTTAACGTAACACCTAACATTAATGTAACATTTAGCATTAACATAACATTTAGCTAACCTTAACATAACACTTAGCTGACATTAGTGTAACATTTAGCATTAATGTAACATTTAGCTAACCTTAATGTAACACTTAGCTAACATTAATGTAACATTTAGCTAATCTTAACGTAACACCTAACATTAATGTAACATTTAGCATTAACATAACATTTAGCTAACCTTAACATAACACTTAGCTAACATTAACGTAACATTTAGCTAACCTTAACATAACACTTAGCTGACATTAACATGACTGATTTCTCTTGACATCCTTGTCACTAAAGTAGACAACGTGATATAATAAATACATAAGAATAACATGTATGTAACGTGTAAATAAAAGACTTACCGATCACACACAGGTCGGCCGACGCTTTGACGCTACCGATATGCGCAACGTAGCCTCCCTCATCCTTCAGCTCACAGCTTTTCACAATGAGAGCCCTCCTTTTCCCCTCGCTGATGATGGTGTACTTGTCTCCTGTCTCAACTTCCTTGTCCCCTCTGAACCACCGGACCTCGTAGGTTTCCTTGGAAACTGAGCAGGCAAACTCGGCTTTCTCACCTTCAACCACTTCCTGGTTCTGAGGTCTGGCGATGAACTCTGCTGCCAGTTCTGCCAAGAGGAGGAAGAGGAGGAGGATGATGAAGAAAGAGTAACTGTCTATACTAAAGATGGAGGCGCAGGTGCAGACACCACACCTGATGTTTTAGTGTAACTCTCACCGTTAAGTTTCAGCATGGCGGACGTCCTGATGGTGGGACTCAGCCTGCAGTTATACTCTCCGGCGTCCTCCATCTTCAGGTCCTGGATGATCAGGATCCTCTTCCGTCCGTCCGTGGCGTGCTCATATCGGCCGCCCTCGGGCAGCTCCTGGTCTCCGCGGAACCACATCACCTCGGCACTCGCCTTGGAGACCTCGCAGATCATCTTCACGCTGTCCGTCTCCGTGCCCTCCACGTTGGCCAGGTTCTTGGTGAACCTTGCTGCTTCCTCTGCGAGTAAACAACAAAAAAATCAACAATCAGGCATCTTCAGCTCTTATTTTTAAAAATATGTTTTTATTGAAGAGAATCCGTGGCGCTCACCAATGACAGTCAGCATGCCCGAGGTTTTGGCGGTCCTGGCGTCACATTCGTACTCGGCCTCGTCGTCAAACACAGACTTGTGGATGATGAGGATCCGCTGGACCCCTTTGGCGACAATCTCGTACTTCTTTCCTTTCCTGATGTCGCTGCCGTCCTTAAACCAGCGAACCTGAAACCACGGGAAACATCGTCAGTTGTGAAAGCAAAGTGCCGTCGTGACGTTTGATCCATGTTCCGGTTTTCAGCTCACCTTAGCAGACTCACGGGAAACTTCACACTCAAACTTGGCGGATTCTTTCTCTCTGACCTCCACATCCTGTAGCGGCTTGGTGAACTCAACGTGCGGCGCTGCGGCACAAAGACAACGAGATGACGTGACCTTTTTCACTAAAGACTCGCTGAATAATTCCACATTTTCCTACAACTTCATTTATTTTGACGTTCTTCAAATGTTCATTCAACAATTATCTGACTAAAAGTATGGATCAATAAAAATTATAATGATTCCGGCTAAAATCCAGTTATTAAAATAAACAGCACTGATGGCATTTAGGCTAAGTCATGGATCCTTACGTGTAACATCCAGGAAACAGGAAGTCTTGAACTCCTTAGCGTCACACGTGTACATCTTGGCATCGTCTGGCATGCAGTCGTGGATGACCAGCGCCCTCTTGCGGCCATCGGCAATCATGTCGTACTTCTTTGTCTTGTGGATCTCCTGCCCGTCTCTGAACCATTGCACCTCCGCGTTCTCTCTGGAAACTTCGCAATCCAGCGTGGCGGTGGCCTCCTCCTCCACCATCTGGTCCTCCAGAGGCTTCGTGAACTCCACCGGCGGCTCTGAACACCACGAAAACAAAGACGACACGGTTTTATTGGCTCTTAAACAGGAAAAAAACAACCAAAATGTATTCAGACTTCTTCATGTATTCAGACTTCTAACAGTTCTAAAGGTCAGAGGTCAAACACGGTGTGTGCATGTCCATGCTACATCTTACCTCTGACGATGAGCAGAGCGTTCGTCAGGAAGTCCATGGCGGTCAGTTTGACCTCGCCGGCCTCCGACAGCTTCACGTCTCGGACCGTCAGTGTGTNAGTCCATGGCGGTCAGTTTGACCTCGCCGGCCTCCGACAGCTTCACGTCTCGGACCGTCAGTGTGTGAGCACGACCCGCCACCCGAGTCTTCACCTGATGAGTCAAAACAAACAAAAACACGAGTCAAAACAAACACAAGTCAAAACAAACAAGACACGAGTCAAAACAAACAAAACACGAGTCAAAACAAACAC
>VXCM01001968.1:0-59066 GCA_014773175.1 Lucifuga dentata
TAGCATAGATATACAGGTGTGTGTATGTATGTATGTATGTATATATATATATATATATATATACATACACACACACTGATATTCACAGCCTATGATCCAAGGCAATTTATCATAATTGATAGGTATGTACAGTAATGAATAGGTATGTAATGAATTGTGCCAGATTTCTTTGAGATTTTGATACATAAATGTTTGGTACAACTTAATTCTTCAGACATGTACACAGCGCTACTTTTCATCAGCCTAAACAAAATCACGGAAAATAAATTTTCACATCAGCTATTGCTGTCTTTTACAATGTTTCAACTTTGGCTCTTCATCAGGTACCCTCAAGCAGAAATATTGCGAAATTGTTGAATGAATAAATGAGAGCATTGGTGGTAGTGTGCAATGTTCTTTACATTAATGATTCCTTTGTGTATTGTCATTCTCACAGCCTCAGGGTCTATAAAACCCCTGGGACCCATTTTAAACCCACCACTACATACATTGCAACAATACAAGGCAGTCAGTTTCCATTTTACATCTGAGTCCTTTCACTAACATTCTTAATCTATAGTGATTTATAAGGAGAGCAACAGTAGATTAAGCTTCAGTTCCTTAATCGTCAACATGACAACCACTATTGTCATGCTATTGCAAGGTGCTATGGGCCATGGCTGACAGGATGGATAAAGTGCAATATACAAAATAATAAATAAATAAAAATCATTTTAAAAAATATTAATGAGAGAAATGGGGAGGCATCATTCATTTTCTTCATTTTACAATATATCTAAATGATCAAAGTTAATCAAAATTCAGACTTTCTCCATTTCTAGAAAAATATCATCTTGGCAGGCGTTAAAGTCTGCTTAGTTAATATAACTAATTCTGCTGGTCAGACGATTTGTCCCAAACATTAAAAATAATAAATACGTACACATATATCTTTTTTAATCATGTGTATTGTGGAACATCACCGTACACTTAGCTCATTGTGTAAATCACCAGAGATGCCAAGTTTCTGACCCACAGCTGCATCAGTCTAGTTAGATGCAGGTCATGTTCTTATTACAGTATGTGCAGTAATGCACGTACTGTATGTGCAGTAATGCTGCTGTATAGTTTCATTACAGCTATCACAAAGCAATCAAGGAAGTAATATACTGAACATTGCATCGCAGATTGGGTGTGATAAACCGTACAACTTGTACAATTCAAAGGGTTACATATAAAATCAGAATGTGTAGTTCAAATGTAATGGCTACAGAACATGTATAAAAAATGTATTGCATCTTTAGCTGTAATTGTTTCATTTATTGGATCAGTCTGCTGTGTACGGGTAGTTAAAGAACTGCATATTGCTGAGCAGGTGTTATATTGCTGAGCTGTAACTGCCTTGGCAGGAAGCTGACTTTGTACCAAAGGAAACTGGCATAAGTCCTTGTGCTGGAAAGCATTCTTCCTATTGACGTGTCCTTGAGCAATACACTGAATCTGTCTACTACCAGAGGCTCCCCTGTTTTATCAGGTCCCTGTGGTCTAGGAAAGTGAAAAAGAATTTGTGTTCAGTGAATTGGAGAAACATTGATAAAACTGTAGAGAAAGTATATTGTTTTTCCTGCTGTTGTCTTTGGTCCATTGTCCTGCATTGGGTCAGTGGTGATCAAAATGTCATCAAAATTCAGACGAGACATGTTATTCTGCTAACCTGAAAAAGTGAGGTGTTTTGTTTGGTATGGGACAGATTTCGTTTATGCAGCTATGGCGTAGGTTCCTGTGATTGTTGTAGTGCAGGGAAATAGTGATGCTCAATGGGGAAAGGTGAATTGCTAGTCAGGTGCTGACTGGTTTCTGCTCTAGGCTTATGATTTGTTTTTTAAGTTATGCTTTACATATAGAGTCAAAGAGAACAAACCTGCAGTCTGCACACAATCTACATTGTTTTGACTGATAAAGTGTTTGGAGAACAATCTTCTTTCTCTTCTTTGCAATTAACCAAAAAATCTGTCAACATCATGTGTAGTAACACTAAAAAAATTTTCTCAGCTTTATCAGAAGCTCCATTACAAATTAAAAAGACAGGCATAACACTTTTCCAAAGTGTCCACTTTCCATTGGTTGCTGATAAGTGTAGCAATGCTACTGCTTTGGAAAAGATATGAGTGGTGGCAACCTACCCAATGCCAGATTGATGTGCACAGTGCTTTTGTCGTGCAGTCCATCTTGTACTCATGTTTCATGTAATTTACTTCACAAGCTACGTACGGCAATTTCTTTTAGGTTTTTGAATATATCAGGCAGCCATTAGCTTGTATGAGAGCTGTAAGACAGTGGTGAGGTGTGCCATAGGTGTGACAGAGGAGTTCAAGGTGGAAGTGGGACTACACCAAGGATCAGCTCTGAGCCCCTTCTTGTTTGCTGTAGTGATGGACAGGCTGACAGATGAGGTTAGACAAGAATCCCCTTGGACTATGATGTTTGCAGATGACATTGTGATCTGTAGTGAGAGCAGGGAGCAGGTGGAGGAAAACCTAGAGAGGTGGAGATATGCCCTGGAAAGGAGAGGAATGAAGGTTAGCCGCAGCAAGACAGAATACATGGCTGTGAATGAGAGGGACTCAAGTGGAATGGTGAGGTTACAGGGAATAGAGATAAAGAAGGTGGAGGATTTTAAGTACTTAGGGTCCACAGTCCAGAGCAATGGAGAGTGTGGAAAAGAGGTGAAGAAACGTGTGCAAGCAGGTTGGAATGGGTGGAGAAAAGTGTCAGGTGTGATGTGTGACAAAAGAGTCTCGGCAAGAATGAAAGGAAAGGTGTACAAAACGGTGGTGAGACCAGCGATGTTGTATGGCTTAGAGACAGTGGCACTGAGGAAAAGACAGGAGGCAGAGCTAGAGGTAGCAGAGACTAAAATGCTGAGGTTCTCTTTGGGAGTGACGAGGATGGATAGGATCAGGAACGAGTACATCAGAGGGACAGCGCATGTTAGATGTTTTGGAGATAAAGTCAGAGAGGCCAGACTGAGATGGTTTGGACATGTACAGAGGAGGGATAGTGAACATATCGGTAGAAGGATGCTGAGGTTGGAACTGCCAGGCAGGAGGCCTAGAGGAAGACCAAAGAGGAGATTTATGGATGTAGTGAAAGAGGACATGAAGTTAGTTGGTGTGAGAGAAGAGGAGGCAGAGGATAGGGTTAGATGGAGGCAGATGATTCGCTGTGGTGACCCCTGAAGGGAAAGCCGAAAGGAAAAGAAGAAGAAGAGGCAGCCATTAGCTTGTGATATTTAATTGCTAATGAAAGAAATGATCCTGTTTATAACCTTTGTGAACATTATTTAGTTTTTCATTTTTACTTCCGTAATTTCGTTATTGCCAACCACTTCTCTCTCATCTTTAGAATGATATCATAGCTGGCCTTCTAAACACTCCACTCTCAGGCACTTGCCAGATAAGTTCTAATGAATAATGTGGCAGAGTCATAATTTCAGACTAAAATCATAAAGTTATACTTCTAGGCGATGCCATATTGTACTGTCGTACCCTGAGGCAATCATCTCAAATCTAATTGCCAAAGTCAAAATGTATTTTCCTGTCAAGAATCTTCTAAAGTTGTCTCGCAAAGGAAACAGAAGCATTTTATAGTCTGAGTATATGACATTGTGATTTCATCAAATTTAAATGATTCATTCAAGTTCATGCTCCGAACTGTTGCAACAGTTTTGTTATGCAGTTTTCAGTTGTTTTCAAAGTTATTTTTTTATTGTTGGACTTGTTGGTAAGTCAACCTCATGGGATCTTTGTGCATCACCCTTTCTGAGTGTACTTCTGTCTTTAAATCATGCTTCAGCCTAGATATTATGCATATGTTATTGAGGACACATGAATTCATTTGACAAAAGACTGGAGAGCGCACACAAGCTTCTATTGACCTTTGAGGGTTCCTAAAGGCCTGGACTTTTATTCTTGGTCTGCTTCTAGTCCACATTCACAAGGGGGGGGGGGGGGNGGGGGGGGGGGGGGAATAAGCTTTCTGATCTGTTCTTCTTTCTCTTGCTTCTTTTTCTCTTTCTCTCTCCACAATGCAGAAACAATTGTTTGAATGCAGTTTCAGATTGATTGATCTTGGAACTTGTAGAGGCTTTTTTCCCCATCTTTTTTTCCTGTCCTCGTCAATTTCTTTTTTTCTTTTTTCCTTCTTTTTCCTTGTTTGTCACAGAAGTTCCCATGGAGTTTGGAAACAGTATTAATTTACCACGTGTAGTCCTTCAGGACTCTGTTCCTGTTTTTCGGTTAATTTGTTTGGTTTTTTTTTTCTGCATTGCTCCCCCTCCTCTCTTTTCTCCATCTCTTTCTTTCTCTATCAATTTGCAGTTTTATTATTTTGTTCTATTTCTCACCCACTCTTACTCTCTGGCCTTTTATCTCTCTTTAGGCTGTCTCACTCTGCTTCTCACCTCCATCCCTCCTCTCCTTCTCCCTCAAGTGCACCAACAGCCTTCTCTCTACACCTTCTCTAAAAATAATCTGGTACCTTTTTTCCTCCTTGCAGTCCTTTCAAACGGCATATCTTGGCTGTGTGTTGCTCAAAGTGTGGACTCAGCCTTTGCAGCTAGCAGACTGTAACTTACAGTCTTTTATGCTTTCCAGTGATCTGGCAGAAAAACTGGGGAAGAAATATGGTTACTAGCAAAATTTAACTTGCCAATGCAGCAGATATGTCAGTGATATTTGGAAATATTTAATAGCTGTTTTGTAAGGGCAACTTCACAATTTAAAATTTATTTTCAACCATTTACTGCATGTTTTATCGTGTTTTTAAGGCAATACACCACAAAACTTGACAGGTTTAATTTGAGTATTACAAACCTACTACAAGCATTGCTGTGTAGCATTTACATTTACAACGTTGCTATTTGATGTAGCATCAGATAATTCTGAACATAGTGTAAAATTTTATCATGTGCTTTTAAACACTTAAACTGCATCATCTTGTCTTTCTTTGTATCTCTTCTTGCACAGACTCCATCCCCACATAATTTCCTTTTCTCTCATCATTTGTCCTCCACCTTCTCTCCTTTACTTACAGCCTTTCCTCCTGTCTCCCCTACTCTCTCTCTCTCTCTCCATGTCACGCCTACCCGAATACATAAATGCAAACACAGAAGCAACCTGACTGAAACGCTGCTGTGCTGCTGAAAGCTGTGGATGTTCTCTGATTAGACAACTCTTGCTGTTCTTAGCATGCTAATTCTAATGGAACGTGTGGATTTGTCCCGCAGGTGCTCATCTGTACGTGTTTGTGTGTAAGCTATAGTAATGGTTGTTGAGAGTCATTAATTTTGTGTGTCCTTATCAAAGTGGAAATATGTTCAGCTTAATCAGCTGCTGCATATTGTTAGTGAGGCCTCACGGTGTGCGTATGACTGTGTGCATAAAACAAGGATTATACTGGACCGCTGTGTAATCCATTTACCTGAAAGGAATATGCAAGGAATCACATGGTAAATGAGTCTGATACACACAACACAATACACACAAAACACAAAAGTGCAACATTTTTAGTGCTAAGCAGTAGTTTCTATCGTTACAGTACAATATACAGTGCACTTCCTAGATATCACACAAAAAACAGATAACCCTTTCTCCCTTCCTGTGTGTGTGTGTTAAGCAAATTTCCTGAGGGTGTCTATAGTCTGTGATCTTCCCTGTTTGCCAAGATAATTCTGTGTTCCTCTCACTCATATTCTTTTATTTTTTCATATCTCTCTATGATTCCTTTAGTCTTTCTGCCTTTGTGTTGTTTGACTCACTTTCTTTGTGTTTTCCAAATCTGCATGCTCATAGTATCACTCTTACATCACCAAGAGTGATGGTATAAATGTAATGTAACACAAATGTAACTGCCACCTGACATATACAGTCATATTTAACGAAAATCTTCCAATAGAATATTTGACTTTGTCATAGAAAACTTTCATTCATCTTTCCCTGCATCTCTCCCAAATATTTAATGAAATGCTGCACCATTTTTAAAAAGCAGTCATTACAAATTTATCAAAGTTTAAAAAGAAACAAAAATAATACTATAGTACTACAATAAAATTAAGTGGAAGTTCAGTATACAAACACTAAAAAGCTGTTCTGTGGGCCTTTTTTTTTTTTTTTTTTTTTAAAGTTTTTCTCACTTTGTCTCATCCTTAATCCTTCATGTGTCTCTTTTGCATTTCCCTTGTTGAAAATGATGGACAAAGAGAAAAGAAAACAGGGAAGGTATTTCTTTTCTCTCTCATTATTTCTGCTTGCAGGATTTTAAGATTTTAAAGTGACTGAATGTTGATGTCAATACCAATGTTTTATTACTGAACTTTCCTCCCTGGATGCCTGGCTATAAATAGGTGTCAGTATAATCCAATAGATAAGACAGGCGTGCATTTATGTGTGCGCACACACACAAACACACACATGCACACACCTGTCATTCTGTAAGCTAAAATGTATAGCAAAAAAACAAAGCTCACTCAAAGGATGAGGGAGAGGTGGTAAAGGAAAGAATCGCAAAGCTTTACTTTCATGTGTTAAGGGCAAGAAAGAGACGTGAGGGAGAGGAAAATAAATAATGGGAGGAAGAAAGGATGAGTAAGAAGAGGAAAGAGAAGAATAAGGTACAAAGTACAGGAGATGAGGGAATAGAGGAAAAGAGATAAAGGGAAAGAGAAAAGGCGATAGAGAAGGTGATGCAGAGTGGAGAGGAAAGAAAAGGTGATTGCGTGTGTATAATGTCTCCATTAGTTGGGAAGTGGTTCTTTATGGTTTTATGGTTTGATAAATGAGCTGTAATGGACAGAAAGATAATTTCTCTGGTGACGGTCACACTCTTGGATAACAGCAGTCCAGCTGACATACACACACACACAGTTTTTACTTAAAATTATATGTTTTATAGTGAAACTGGTAATGGATATTTTATATGTCATTTTGTATTTAAAATTTGACCATTTTTAAGTAAAGAAAACCCAAAGATATTTAAAAGGATTTCATTATTTCAGCCATTGGAGAAATCCATTCTTGGCTGAACCAGCGTTTAGACCATTATGATGCACTAAAAAGTTCCATTTATGCCTGTAGCAATAAAGTTCTTAAAGGGTCAGCAGGAATTTAATGCAAGGTGACTCACAATCCAACAGAAAGACAAACTCTGCCATATGTTACTGCTTTCAGTGCAGAATGTAACTCAGTCATTTAAGAAACAAAACATTACAGGTTTACTGTTTTAGGAAGCTGCTTCCATCATATTGGTGGCAAATGAGCGCAACTGATTCCATATCATATGCCTGTTATATATATTGCACGAGGAATTACCCCAGATACACTTTTAAAGAAATTTACTTGAACATTTATACTTTTACTCTGTTAAATTTCCAAGGGAATTATTGTATCATTTCCATAAAAAGTAAAGTAGCAAGCTCGAAGTGTAGTTATATACACGGGTGCAAATGGTTTTTTTTTTTTTTTTNTTTTTTTTTTTTTTTTCAGTCCATTACTAAGAGTACCAGGAGATCTAAATTGGAAAGCTTTTTTTCCTTTAATTTCACTGGGAAATCATTTAATTTCAATTGAACCCAGGGCAGAGAGAGAGGCAGAAATACACAGACTGTTTAAAAGCTCTCTCTCTCTCTCTCTCTCNCTCTCTCTCAATTTCAATTCCAATATCAAAGCACTCTCTGGGCCTCTGCTGTGAGGCACACGACTCAGCGTTCACGGGGCAGCAGACGTGCATTTGCCTTTTCAGGGGGGCACATGCGCATGTGTACCTCATACAGTATGTGTAGCCCTGCTAATATATAAAACATGATGCATTTCTAAAGATTAAACCACTGAACAGTATAAACGTATTCAGAACCAGATTAATTCTCCAGATCTCAATATTCGATTTCATCATTTGATTCATTGTTGACATCAGAAATATATTTATTGCAGGTTTAATGCCTCCATTTCAGTTTATATGGTGGTGTTGCAGGTTTTACTTGTGAATGCTTTTTGCACGACTGTAGTGAGATTCAATGAAACTGCTGTAAAACCTGCAGTACTACAAATAATAAGTACATATCAAATCAAATGTACAAAAGTGCAAATTCTGTTTGTTCATGATCGTATGACGCCTTCTAATGCTTGGCTGTGGTTTAGTTAAGAATGGTAAATGGGCTATGGGGCAAAGCGCATGTGCACACACGCACAGGTCCCCTGCCTATTCATTAACAATATAATGGGTAGGAATTCATCATGCAAGTTTATTTGTGTGTGTGAGAGAAAGGGAGAGAGATAGATGGTGTTAGCTATCATAAATGACCAAAGGGATTTATGGAATTAGTAGCAATGATGATTATGGTCTTCTTTCTGTACCTCTCCCACCTCTCTCATGTTTCATCTCCCTTACTCCAATCTATTCAGTTGTCGCGCTAAAATTTTTGCATTTCTATTCTCTCTCTCTCTCTCTCTCTCTCTCTCTCTCTCTCTCTCTCTCATGTGTGTTCTTTTGTCTATGCATCATCCCAGTGTGAATGCCACTTGCTCCACATTGTGTGTATTGTGCCTACAGTGATGCTTGACTAATTTAAAAGCTGGTAGTACAACAGAGAGGCCAGAAAGCAGGGTGTGCGTGCGCACACACACACACACAACCTGTTATATACCAATTTTATAAACTGGAATACTGAAATGGAAGCCACATACACACTGTTTGATGAGGGGAACAGAAACACGTGTATATCTATACAGTACATCACAGTAATGAAATACTGCTGAGGAAGATATGTTGGCCTTACTCGCACATTATATCTTCACTGTCAGGTATTTTGTGTGTGTGAGCAGAAAAGTAGAAGAGGCAGAGAAAGAGAGGGGAAGGGAATTAGAGGGACAGTGTTCCTTGTTGTCATCACCAGGTCAGTTATGGTAATGTTGGGAACAATTTTTTCATATTTATCACAGACACACACACTGGCAAACATTTTTAATGTCAGATTTGTCAGGATAATGAGTTGCTGATGAGTAGAAGAAGAGAAAACTCCTGTGTTTCACCCTGAAGGTGAGCTGAACTGTGTGTAGTGGTGCTGGTGTGTAGTGGTGTCACAAAGTTCAGGATAGAAACTCAAAGCAGTACTAAGATGGCTATAAATGTTGCTATTTCAAGTTTTATTAACTGTTGAAAATTTAAGGAAATATTCCTTATTCTTGAATATCTCCAGGTCTTTAAAATCAGGAGAAATTATCAATAATTTGTGCGATTTATTTATTTTTTGGGGAAATGCTCTCCCTATCGTTAAAGTCAGTCCATTGCACCTCATATTGTCCATTGTGACACAGCTGCTAAGGCATCAAAAACTACATCACTTCTCTCTCATGGCCAACCTGATTGCAACAAATTTCTATGTTAATACCTTACTTCTGTCTGTAATATTGTTTCAACTCTTTTTTTTTTTTAAGCTGTGAAAGTATCATTAACTGCCTGATAACACGGGTGTATAAGCTGCACAGCACTTACAGGTAACAGGTTATTTCCAAAGTATAGCAGATATCTCCAACTGCTGTAAATATTGTCTTTTTATGTTTTGCATATGTTACACATGGATAACATTATGTTATTTAAAAACATCATGGAGTTTTCATTTAAATTGGAGATATGGTTTGGTTACTTTGGATCGTGTTTGTAGTGTCATATAGTGTTGATCTCAAACTGAGTTCAAAAGTTGACAGATATAGAAATACACACAGTGAGCCAAACCCATATTTGATTACTTCTTTAGGTTTGTAACATTTTTACACCAAAATGTCACACAACTGAACTTACACACCTGGTAGACACAAAGTGTGAAGTTAGTAAGCATGTGTTTGGTCAGCGTTTTTGGATGGTGCCAGCTCAGGCGCAGATGGCCAGAACAGATAAGGTTTTTTGAGAGAGGACCTGAAAGAGACGGCACCTAAAACTGCCTTTTTTCACTCAGTGTGCCCCGGAAGAGGTGCAGCATGTTTTTAACACATTAAAGCACAGCAAAGGCTTCAAGACTGTAAGGCCTTGTTATATCTGCTCAGACATTGTGGTTCATTTCATATCACTTCCTGTGTGGTGGAAAATGTTTCTCAGGAAAGACTGCTGAGAGTTTAGAACAGCAAATACAAAAGCTTTCATGAACTGGATATAGGTCAAATCATCTTTTACCAAAAGGGGTATTTGTATACATGAAAGGTCATGGATTACTTAAGTATTCCCCATTGATGCTTACTGAAATTGCTTGCAGTAAATATAATGATACTGTGACATGTCCCAGTGTTTACAACTTCATCCCATTATAGTTTCTATTCCCCCTGCTCTCATTCTTCAGTACTAATCTGACAAAACATCACTTTAATGATGAGCACTGGCTCTCTCTCTCTCTCTCTCTCTCTCTCTCTCTCTCTCTCTCTCGGTGCACTTAGTGGTGGCTGTGTCTTCAGTTTATGAGTGTGTGATATGAGAGTTTGGGTACGTGTACTGTACGTGTGTGTGTACGTGCATGTATATGTGTGTTAGGTAGGCCGAATGAACCCTGTGGAATAGCAAACAACAGAATAAAACAAGTTTAAAAAAGAAAGGAAAAGATGAATAGCTGTTGAAATAACACACATACACACACACACAGAGAGAGAGAGAGAGAGAGAGAGAGAGGATGTTGACAGCTCTAATTAAAATCCCGCCCATTAACTCTGTGTTAATTGGATGATTTATTGTCCCAGAGGACTGACTGGCAATCAAAGATCCTGGTGGTATTAAAATGAACGTGTAAAGGGGTGTTACCATGATTGTGATGTGAGAGTGGCTAAATGAAAATTGCTGTAGTTTTGATACTCGTAATTGGCACAACTCATCAGCCAATCACAATCATACCACCACTAAATACAGCAAATTCATGGCTAAATGCAAATGTATTCATCTTGGTGGAATGGGTGCACAGATCTGACCTGAATTTGTGGTGTCATATAATGAATGCTAAATTATGGTACAACGACAAAATATCTCATATGTAATACTGGGAGAGAAGTGACAAAGTACTATATCCAGATATGTCAGCCATAGAATTATGGAGAAAATTTGGTTGGGTTGCATGTTTAGCAAATTGGAAATTCCAAATGGAATTTGCAGAAAATGAAATAGAAAATGCAAAAAGTCAGGCAAATTGATCAGGTTTTTGTGCTATGTTTATACTTTTTTTTTTTTCGTACTTTAACATGGCAAAAACCAAAGCGGCCGTAAAGTAAGAATTTCATTGTGCGGTGCAACTCATTTGTCTCTGCATATGACAATAAAGTCTTTGAATCTTGAATTGCAGTCTCGTAGTCTGTAAATAGGAGTTACAGGATACTTAATGCCTTTAGCTTTACAGAGTATAGAGGGAAGAACTGAGAATCTAAGGAACTTTGATACCCACTACCTATTTTAAATAGAATTAATTACATGACATTAGTTGAAAATCATCTTTGTGGATTTGTGGATCTTTGTAAGTCAATGCTGCATCAAAAAACAATATACAACTAAAAAGAAGACAAACAAGAAAACTAAGATGCAAGTAACAAAAACTATTGGCAATTGCAATTGCAAACAATTGCACTTATTAAGAAGACCAAGAATAAAGCTCAACTACAATTTAAAAAAAAAAAAAAAAAAAAAAAAAAAGCTCATTAACTCACCAGTTCACATTATTACGACCATTAGATTTGCATTAGTGTTAGCTGCCTGTTGTGAGACAACACAGCTTAAAAAAAGACAAACCCTTTAATGACTCCCTGCTATGTGCATTTTTGTACATATAAGGGTAATTGGTATGTGATGTGTGTGCTTTGAATGTTTGAATCTTCTCTGCTCATATGCCTACATATTTAGGTGTGTGTGCGTGTGTGTGGGGGGCTTTCAGTATGTTTATGTCTTGTATTAATAGAATGAAATCAGCATAAATCAGTTTGTGCTTCTCATGAGTAACAGATATTGTAAAACAATTTATTCAGGCATGTAAACATCATAATTGGAGGAAGCCACCTTCACCTGCATTTCTTCATCCGGCAGATTCTCCTATACGCCAAATAAGCAACGCCTCATGTATATTCAGTAAACCACAGCCCTTTTAATTCCATCCATGTGTGTAAGGCTTCATTACTTTATTGCCTCAAGTGCAACACAGACGAATCAGGGTACAGCATGCATGCAAACTTACTGAGTGTGTGTGTGTGTGTGTGTGTGTGTGCGCGCGTGCGCGCACGTGTGTGTGATGTGTGAGTGTGTAGACCTGTAACATTGGCTCGAGAGTTATTTAGACATTCACCCAGTCCTTCAATAGAGGACTTCAAATTGATTTAGTTGAATTGCCTTTCAAAGCTGCTTCAATTTCACCTCTATGCAAATTTACACTTCTCTCTCTCTTTCTCTCTCTTTTCCTACTTCACTCACCCTTTCCTTCCATCTATTTATCCCTCTCCAGCCTCCTCCTCTCACCCTCCATCGCTCCTTCCATCCATTCGCCGTCTATTCTTTATATTCATCTGCCTCTCCTCTCCCTCTCTCCTTCTTTTTCGCTCTCATCTCTCATCACCTCCTCTCTCTTTGCCTGCATATTCACCCCCAATAATAGTGTGTCGTAGCTAAGAGGCCATGTGTTAGTGCACCAGTCTCACAGCCAGTTAGTCAGCTTGTCAGCACTCTGTGTGTGTGTGTGTGTGTGTGTGTGTTTGTGTTTTTCTGTGTATCCATTTGAGTCTGTGGGAGTGTGACAGTAAAGCAGTGAATCATTTAGTTAGCTCTCCTCATCTGCCCCTGTGTGTGTGTGTGTGTGTGTGTGTGTGTGTGTGTGTGTGTGTGTGTCAGTCAGATGGACTAAGAGACCTTGACAACATCAACACAATTGCAAGTCCATAAAATGGCGGCAACGTTTTAGGTTATGTATCTGGAAATGACTTCTGGCATAAACTGCTTGTCATCATACACACACACACACACATGCACGCATGCACAAAGAGAGAGATAAATAATGGCACAAATTCACTCACCATGTATCAGCTGTGTTCAGTTTTTTTTGTTTGTTTTTTTTAAGAATAGACACACAGGTTGTCTGGAGTTGCCTTGCTGCATCTTTTACTTGGGAATCGTTAAATTTTTTTTGATGGATTCAGCAGTAGGGGGTCGGACTGAGATAGTGCGTATTGATTTTATATTTGGCAGACTGCGCTCTGACTTAGTCCTGCAATATACCTCTCTCTCTCTCTCTCTCTTCCCCTTCTCTCTTTCCTCTTGCTCTCTCTCTCTTTCTCTCTNATACCTCTCTCTCTCTCTCTCTCTTCCCCTTCTCTCTTTCCTCTTGCTCTCTCTCTCTTTCTCTCTCACACTCTGTCTTGCCTCTAACTCTTCCTATCTCCAGCACTCTCTCCTATCCTTTTTCTCCCTCATCTCACTGATCATGTCTTTCCTTCATTTAACTCTTTCTCTCTGTTACTTTCTCCATCTGATTTTGTCATTCGGTCTAGATTTGTTTTGTCTGTCTTTCTCCTTTTCTTTCTCCTTCAGAGGTTTTGATCCTGTCACTCCATTCCCTTCTAATCTTTCTCTCTTTTTTCCCACTATTTCACCAGTTTTTCACCCCATTCATTCACTCCCACCCACCCCAGCCATTTTCTGCTGCCTCATGTTTTTATTACTTTTCCTTCCTTCTCTTTCCCTCCATTCCATCCCTCCATTTTTATCCCTCCCTGTCTTGACTGTCTGCTCCCACATTTCTGCCTTATCACCCTTTTTCTCAGGCTCTTTCTCTCCCCTGGTTTCATCTTTTTTCAGTCAGTCCTTCTTGACTGTACTTTTTTCTACTCATTCTTCTTTTTTTTTATCCTCCTTTTCTGACCCCACACCTTCTCTTTTCCCTTTTCCAATCATTTTCTTTCCTTTTTACCATCTTTGGTACCAGCACCTCTCTTATAGCTGCTTGCACTTTAGAACATCATGTATCATTGTCAAATTATGCAAAAGAGTTTGGTGTAATTACCATAAACTAATAAGACCATGGTCAGGAGGATATCTATTGCATACTGGTGGTATAGTTTAAAAATTGTAAGAGGAAGTTGGTTCCTGCCCCACAGCAGCCCTTCCCTCCCTTTAATTAAAACATAAAAGTAAAACAGCGCCCCCTCCATGCTGTTTTGTGCTGTAAAGAAATTCCCTTATGTGTCATGGGACTTCACCAGATTCCAAATGAAAGAGATTCAGTGCCACTAAAGGCTGTGGAAAAAAACATGGATGAAGTGATGGACATTAGCTACAGGTTCCTGAAGGGATGTCTTGAAATCTGGAATTTAGAATGTTCTAGTCATTCCCCAAACAATTTGGTACCAAAAATATCCAAATTGAGAAAACAGAGGTGAAGCCTGAGTTGAGCTTTGGTGGGATGAGCAAGCAGAAGGTGCCATCGCTGAGAGCAATAGCCTTAGAAAACTACCAATTAAGGCAAAAAAAAAAAANAAAAAAAAAAAAAAAAAAAAGCCATGTCATCTCAAGAAGCTATTTTCAATCACTGGCAGGACACATTTGAGCAGGGTTGGATTGGCCATCGGGAGAGGTGGGACTTTTCCCAGTGTGCCGCAGCCATCGGTGGGCTGGCCGTTGGCATTGGGCCGGTGGCCTTTGCACTGCACAATGTAATATTAATTAAAATTAACTTAAACTAAGCAAACTTAATTCTTTCTATTCTATTCTTTTCTATTCTAATTTTTTTTATTTTCTAATTGTGTTGACAATTATGGACTTATTCGCCCCCACCTTCGGCATCATTGGCATCTTTGTCTGGCCATACCATACCCCTCCCCTCCCTGACACCTTAAAGACAAATCCGACCCTGTGTTTTGACTACTGAGGTTTTTTTTTTGTTTTTTGTTTTTTTTTTTTTTNTTTTTTTTTTTTTTTGGTTTTTTTAATGCAGCACCTAGTGGCCACAAACTGCAACTTTTCTACATTGTTTGCATGGTGGTTGCCAGTTGGGCATCACTGGCACCCAGCGTCAGGGATTGTAGAGAATGAAAGTCCTGCCAATGGTAGTGTTATAATTATGTGGT
Organism: Lucifuga dentata; assembly: GCA_014773175.1. Taxonomy (NCBI): domain Eukaryota; kingdom Metazoa; phylum Chordata; class Actinopteri; order Ophidiiformes; family Bythitidae; genus Lucifuga; species Lucifuga dentata. The sequence continues at coordinate 15,105 of VXCM01001968.1, forward strand.
GATACAACATAATTACATACCGCATGTGGGCAGCCTGGATGTTCCATGAGCCAAACCATTTATTCATGTACCCATTCCAGCACAGTGCCTTTTTTCACATTCCAACCCCTCTTTGCACCATTTATACCTTCACCAATGTGGTTCTGCTTTGACCTGCATCTGTTGGTTTGTTTGTTGGTTTGGATGTTTTTTTTTTTTTTTTNTTTTTTTTTTTTTTTGGTTTTTTTTTAAAGTTTATTCAATGTGTGAGCTGATTTTGATGAAATTTGTTAGAAGGGTGGGGCATGGATGTTCAATTTTTTTCTATGTTTACAGATGCTGGGGTGGTGATTTTTATAACACGAGCTTGTAAGGTGATTGTTGGTATTTTTGTCAGTGTCTTTAAAGTAATACATCAATCTTAACAGAGAAGAAAAAAAAATCACCAGATCTGGTGGGCTAAAATATATGTTTACACAGGTGGCACATTTATGGAATATCTGTACTGTAACAAATAGAACTAGAAACTGAGATGATCCTGATTCAGTACCTTGCAGACAATTTTGATGTATTTTTAATAGTTATGGAGATGGATCCAGAAAAAAAAATATGATGTTTGTTCTGGTTGTTTCTTTTTTTTTTTTTTTTTTTTGGACCAGTATTTTATTTGAACAAGACAGATTTTTTTCTAGGCTTTTTTCGGCTGTGGCAGAGGTATGAACTGTAATGAATGACTTCTACCTCTTGTTCATAGACATACCAGTAACCCAGTTCCATCTCTTTATGCACGTGCACAAATGTGAGTCCATCTGTAATGGACTGGCTTTCAAATAGGCTTATCAGTGACTTAGATTGTGTATTTGCATATGTGTGTGACAGTGAGTGTAGTCATAGTTTGTATATGTATGTGTGCGTGTGCATGCATACCTGTCTGTGTGTTAATGCTCATATTTGCCATTCCATCTTTCTTTCCTCTTCCCATGATACCTGTTTAAACTAATTCACGCAGTTGACTTGGGTGATTACATCTATATTCTAATACCAACATTACTAATCCTGGTGAATAATGGACTGTCACTCTTTCTCTGAACCTCCAGCCATTTAAATATATGTTCTCTTCTCTCTCCTGTCTCATTCTTTCTAACATTTTCTCATCCATTTTTTTTTTTAGCTGCAATATCACCATATTGTTTAGTTTGATGAAGCATTATTTCTAGTATTCTGGCAAATAGTATTCTCATATATTTTGATACATTTCTGAGGGAATGTGGGGTGTTGTTTGCAGGAGAATAATATACAGCATGAAATAGGAAAACACAACACATCTGCTAGAAAATGTAGCCTACACTTTGGGGAAACAAATGGTTAGCCCTTCAATACATGTAGAATAGCTGTTTAAAAAAAAAAAAAAAAAAAAAANGGGGGGGGCTGAACAAACATCAGGAAGGCAAAAACACACTTTGATGCTTCTCACAGAGCTGTTTGAAGATTTCCAGATTATCAGCAGTGAGGACAGGCAGGTTGTGGAGAATGACGAGAATGATGCAGATAATGCTCACATGGCAAAATTGTTCCCCTCATCCTCCTAGCAGGAATAGATTTAGACCATGATGCCTAATCCAAAAGCCAAACAAGAAGTCACTCTGCCATCTATCCCTGTAGTCACTGTCCCACCTCATCGATCTCCAAGCAAAGGAATGCAGCAAAGCCCAGCTTCTGGCTGTAGTTCATTTGATTTGGACATATTCCTTCATGTCTCTGCCTGGATTTGTGGGTGTGTCTGGTTTGGTGCGAGGCTGACTACCTGCAGGAGTAGTTTGCAAAATCATAGCTGGGCAGAAGTTTTTATAGGTTTCAATACAGAATAAATTTAAGTCCATTCCAAAACAGTCCAAGTCACTTTTATGAGGATTGAGGGCTTAAACAGCAACATCATTCAAGTTGTTTGATGCCAATTACAAATCTTGGAGTTTTCTTCAAGTGTGTCTGGACTGCTTTATTTGAACAAAATTATGTTTTTGTTTTTGTGTTGTTTTTTTTTCCTGGCATCTGCTGCATGAACTCAAGCTACCCTTTAAAAAGCTTCTCACCCTGACAGAAAAGCATAACAAGAGGAAAATTATAACAGGTAACAAATTTATTTAATGGACTGTGTCCATGACTGATATAGGATGTGTTCTTTTATCATAATTTCATTACGTAAAACACTAATGGTTAAAAGAGCTGTGGAAAGAGGAATTGGGAAGTGGAGAACTTGAATGAATGAATGAACAGTGTGATGATGGCTGAGGGCTGATGAGCATTTTGGGTCGCCATCACTGTCGTCCTTATTTCACAACACTTAAATGTGACCTTAGTCATTCCTTAAGAATTATGCTTAAATTTTACTGAAAGCTATCCTTAGCTTCTTTATTCAAGGCTCTCAGGATCGTTTTGAGAAGTTTTGCACATTTATTTTTTTTTTCTTCACTGAATGGCACATTTTTCACAACGCAGAGGCACTAATCTGAGGAAGCAGCTGCTGTTATTTTCTACTTCCTTCTTTATGAGGGCAAAATGGAGACATTTGAAGCTGCCAGGAAATAAAAAGAAACTAACCAGGAAGAACATTGTCATCTTTACTATATCTACAGTGTTCTTTAAGGCATTTTGTGGTTTGGGAAATGAAATTGACAATTTCTCCTGGGTTCAGACATTACCAAAGCAGCAATGTGGTTTACAAAAATGAAAAAAGTCTGAATTTATCTAAATGCTAGGTGGTCAGAAACGGTTTTAAAAAAAAAAAAAAAAAATCCTGCTCTGCTCTGTTCCAGTGTGATGCTCTGTACAGCTCTACCATAAGTGTTAAAATCATAATATTAAGGCTTTTTTCCTGCATCATTTTCATTATGCCCTCTCTCCCTGTCAGGGTTTGATTGGCCATAGGGAGAGGCAGGACTTTTTCCAATAGGCCACAGCCATTGATGGGCCAGCCGGTGGCCTTTGCACTGCACAATAAACCCTGAGCGGCCCAGGCTTGGGCCCGAGTACTTCGTTGTAGCGGTTGCGTGTTTTGTAATCACCATTTCTCAATAAAATACTGATAAATGAATATTTACAGAAAGCTTAGATTCTCCCGAACAAAATGAGACCAAGCATGACATTTTATGACCACGCAATCCCGAGATAAATGTAATTAAAGCTCAAGATAGTCTAGCTAAGCTGTACATAGCTCTGTCACGTCTTGATGATGTAATTTCCGAGGAGGGTCTAAATATTAAAATCCATCTCTGTTATTGGATAGTAGACTAGCAGAGGATTTGATTGATGGGTCATTGGTCCTATCAGCTTTTACATAGCCATGTCAATAGGCATATTGTGTGCGTAAAATATTTCACTGACAGACCGGAGGCCAGTCTGTCAGTGCAGTCGTTCTTATGTCGCGTTTGCGACATTATATAATCACTGTTTCTCAATAAAATAGAGATGTATAATATCTACAGAAAGCTTAGATTCTCCCAAACAAAATGAGACCAAGCATGACATTTTGCGACCACGCAATCCCAAGATATATGTAACTAAAGCACAAGATGCTAGCCTCCGAGCTTACGTTAGCTCGGAGGCTAGCGTTAGCTTCTCAATAACATCACTTCCTACTTAGACTTGGATAGAAAAGATTGGATAGAATTTGATTGATCGATCAGTGGCCCAATCAGCTTTGGTTTATCAACAGCCAAGTTTGTCTGTGTGGGGGGAAAAAAAAAAACGTGCTCTCACCCTTTTGGACACCTTGGAGACACTTTCTCTCCAAAACAGAGACAAAACAGGGATACTAACAGTGCCAAATGCCATAACTTTTTTTCACTATGTTCAAACATTCTGAATCTTTCAGCATTTAGAGTTTACACATTTAGCAGCATGACTAATGTTAATCCAAGGACCTGGCTCATTGTGTGCCTGAAATATACATTTTGAAAAATGTATAGCTTGAAAAAAACCCTTTGTTTGCCTATATATTTTTTATGTTTTTATTGTCATTATTGAACCTGAGAATCTCTAAACTTGAAGCCAGGCCATTTTCCTGAAAATTTAAAAGGTTTTCTGTCAGTTGGTACAAAGTAAATGACTCCCACTGTCATATGTTCAGTTATAAGCCTTCATTTTTGGGTATAAAACTTAGGCGGAAACTCAAAAAACATCTCAGGGGGTAACTGGTTAAATAAAATTAACTTAAACTAAGCAACCCTAATTTTTTTTTTTTTNCCTCCAGCTTCACTGGCATTTTCGCCCATCCCGTTAAAAAAAAAAGTAGGCTCCCCAATCTGACCCTGCTCCCTGTCCTGTCCCAAGGACTCTCTTAGCCACTCTTTTTCCATCTCATCTGTGCTCTCTCTACCTTTTAACTGTGAGCTGAGGCATCTTGTTTCCAGTCTGTTGGCTTTTCCTTATCATGCCTCAGACCAAATGAAGAAACACAGAGTCTGACAGAGCAATCAGGCCACGACAACACAACACGGGGAGTTTTTTAGGATTCTGTTTGTCCGCCTGAAACAAATGAAGCCGGCAGAGGCACTGGCTTACATCAGGGGACAGCTTGTCGCAGATAATGCTCTCATTTGGAGGGAAATTGACCCTGGGCACCAAATCCGCAATGAGATAAGTTAGTCTAGCTAGAATGCATGTCAGACTTTATTCTAACAGGAGAGAGGGAAAAAATGGGCAGTAAAAGTGAAAGAAAACAAATGAACTAACTTTGGTTCTGTGTGGCAACATCTTCAGACTGTCCAAGAACTTGTGTAGTGTTTTATCTCTGTAGTAATGGGAGGTGTTGATGACCACACAGTATTTCTGGAAAATTTTAAGATCCCATCTTAGCTGCTTTGATTTACATTCTTTGACATTTCATTTAATGTCTATGCATTGAACTGTAACACCGTAACGATGATTATAACTAAAGCACTCCCTGCTTGCCTTTGACCAATACTGCACAGTTATTGTAATAGTTGTAATTTTAATAATAAAAAAAATAGTTTTTTTTTTTTTTTTNAGTTTTTTTTTTTTTTTGTTTGTTTGTTTGTTTTTTATTTAATATTATCATTAGTATTGGTATTGGCACCAAAATAGTTCTGGTATTACCAGAACTAGTTTACCAGAACTAATTTTGTGGCAAGACTGAGTGCTATTTCCCATTGAAATATAGAGAGATGTATTTAATGATGTCACTGTAACCTATTTAAAATAACAGGCACTCCTATAGAATATACTTGCACGGTTGTACATCAGTCATGTCAGTCAAAACATCTAAGCCAGTAGGAGTTGTTTATCCTAAGAAATGTGATTTCTCTCAACCAAATAGCTTTGCTGATAATTATGTTGTAACGAGATCACAACTTTATGCAGCTATTTTCTCATGATAATAATTTATCTCAATATCATTATATTTTAAAAATGGCATAAATAGGTGACTAAATAAATGATCTACAAAATAATATTAATAATGTCAACAACTGTGGCTGTGCTGCATTGGAGGTCACCCAGCTGCAGTTTCAAAAGCCTTTTACAAATCCTAATAAACATGAAGCAGCGGATGTGTTAACTCCATTTAAGATCATTAAAATGTTTTACATACAAGTTTGTTTACAGCTAGTATTGACTAAGTTAAGATGGAATTGTCTCTATGTATCTTACGAACAACTCCAGAATACCATTACATTTAACAAGTACCGTATGTAGTATGTATGTGTGTATGCATGCATGTGTGCCATTAAGGCTGTGGATATTTAACTAGAAGTCTTGCAGTGTTCTGTGCTTATGTGTGTTTGTGTGTGATTTCACAATATGGAGTGTATGTAAGGATATGATTTGTAGAATAAGGCTATTTTTGGTATTTGTGTGTTATGTACTGCATGGTTATGTATCTATAATGGTAAATGCACAAGTTTGTTGGCAAGTTTGTAATGAGGGTTGCAGCTAACAGGAGGGTGGTGTTTTGTGTTACTGAGAGTGACTGGACAAAATAGTGTGTCTGTACATTTATTTATATATACCCAAAAGTGAGTAGGTGATATTTAACTAGTGAGCAGTGTCCATGTGTGTGTACATGTGCATGCATGTGTGTATGGTAAAATTGTGCAGACATGTTTAAAAGTCCGGCAGCCAGCGTGTGATATTTAACTAGAGGACTGGCTGTAATCAGAGGTGTTTGGTTAAGCAGGCAGAGCGTGCCTGCAGGGTCCTCCAGGGTCCAGACCTCTGCGATCCCATTACCACCAAGACGTTCCAGAATATAAAACCTCCGATGTACTGCAGAAACCTCATATGAAGAAATGTATTCCGCTGGTTCATTTTTTTGCACATATAAACTATGCCAAATTTGTGGTTCAAGTCATGACATATTTAGTAGTTTTATTTATTGAATGAATTAATAAATTAACTCTAAAAACTACAAAATTGGAGATATGAGGTTTGTACAGGACATCTGTCATACACAGCCCAGTCAATTTGTATTCAGACAAGGTGAAACCAGGCCAGACTGACTCTAAATGTTAAACACGTATGTGCTTTTAAAGCCTCCTTACATGGTGTATATTTATGACAGCATGATTGGGGAATGGTCCAAGTATTTTTATGTATGGTTCTTATGGTATTTATTCCTTATTTATTCTTATTTATTCCTGCATTTCCACCTTGTATGTCCTTTCCTTGACTTTTTGTGGCCTTTTTGTGTCATATGAATGCTGTAACAAAACAGTTTCCCACTGGGATCAATAAAGTACTGGATCAAACTACATGTTCAGATATGTTTTCATTGCTTATGGGTGCACATTCGATCAAAATTTCACAAAAGAAACAAAAAGTGTAAAAGCTGATAATTGTTTTTTTTTTTTTTTTTTTTAAAAAAAACAGTTTTGGTTCTCTTTAAAGTGTATTACTAGGATGACCAGATTTTGGAAAGTCAAATACAGGACACAAGTGTAAGTACCATGGAGGGAATTATTCTAAATAAACATAACAGTAAGATTTCTCAGTCACACACTTGTATTTTTTATCTAATGTTGGCCACTGAGCAGGTCCGGTGAAGAAAGTTTCCCCCTGTAGTAATGAAAAGAACAAATGCCATTTTCTTTCTTCAAAAAAATCATGGCCCAGCTCCTACAGGATTCCAGCAGGCTGCCTGTTTAACCTCGACACTACCTGCTTTTTTTTTTTTTTTNTTTTTTTTTTTTTTTTAACTATCTGTCACTGGCAAGATTTCATAAAAGCTGTTGTCAGTTTGAGTTCTGTTAAACTCTAATGCTTTTTTTATGAATGGTTTTCAGAGAAAGCAAAGCATGCTATTAGGAATTCTGATGGAAATGTGTTGAAAAGATGGCGAGGAAGACGAAGAGAGAAAATGAAATGAGCAGCAGGAAAAGATGAAATGCATTGGAAGAAAAGAGTGTGAAGGACCTGTGGTGATTGAGATACATTTCCATTTAGATGGGAGAGCATAGTATTTTCTGAGGAGAGCATTTTGATGTGAATCACTTTACAAAGTTATCATGGTAAAATAGAATGAGCATTTTGCATCTGCGTGAGTTTCAATCCAAAGTATTAAGGAATATGACATAAAAACTTTCCCAAAGCCTTGGACTTGGCCCCCTGGGCAGACATCACAAAGAAGTAGTGATGTAATCTTGTTCTGAGAGAGATGTGAAATAGAGGTGATTATTTCATCTTTGAGTCCTGAACGTACGTGCGTGTGATTGTAGACAGCCACCTTCAGGCTTTGTGGATAACCAGCAATTTCAACATTTCCAACATTTCTGGGAGTGTGATCATTAGCTTTGTTCATGTTCTCACAGTGGAATGAAACTGCTTCACACACTCAAAGGACGAGTTCCATTTTGTAAGATGTTTCAGCTAGTTTACACAAACATGACACACACAAAGAATGACACAAAGAACAATCTGCATGTAAACCAAACAAAGCCTTCGGCGCTTTTCCAAGTCATCTCACCCCAGTGGAAAAAAGAAAGGAAAAAAAGATTTGTAAATTGGGTAAAATACATTAAATGCAACAACATTCATTGGAAGGACAATAATAAACAAAAGCATGTATTGGCGCTGATACAGGAATGTCAAGTAACCGATTGTGTGTGTGCGTGTGCGTATTTCCAACATGCAGTCTCATGCCCCCGTCAGCAGTTTGGGGGACCTTTCGGTGACTAAGGTTCATCTCAGTGGCAACATCATCACCTTATTGATGCAGCAATTAATGTCATCCATCACCATGGCGATCCAGAGCTCCCACTTAGAAACAGAGTTTTAACTTCACTGTGTGTCACTTACTTTACAGGTTTAGATTATTTATGGTATTTTTTTCAAAATATACTAAAATTAAAATGTTTAATTTTTGTTTTAATGATGTAAACTCTTCCTGTTAGTTTAGAAATTAGATTTATATGGTGAAGTATACTATATGTGGTGTAGAATTTTCAAGAAAACTTTGTAATTACCTTGCAGAATGGATGGGATAAATGCATTCTATGATGCACTGTAGTAACAGCAGCTAAATACAGCTTGTTGCTGTGTAATCAGTTTGCAGTATATTATACTGCAGCAAGGCGAACATATTTAAAATAAATTGAAATTGTTCCGTGAAGTAATAAGATGTAATTATAGTAGAGGCTTTTTTTTTTTTTTTTTNTTTTTTTTTTTTTTTTACCTTTATAATTGATCAGTCAGTGTGCAATTCAGAAACTGCACACTGACTAATGACTGACAAGCTCAGTATAGTTATAGACTAAAATGGTTTGTATTGCAACTTTAGTCCAAGGTTTTAAAAAAAAAATATTATGTTTAAATCTGAAAAAAAAAAAACGCTTCCAGTTACACCCCCACACCACATAATATGAACATCCAGCGTGTACTGCGTGAAGTTTTGATAGTTCATTGCAGTTGTGAAGAGTGATTCTGGAGATGTATCTTTGTTTATGGTGTACATGTGTCACCATTACGGCCTTTGTGTATGTGTGCGCGCGCACGTGCGTGGACACATTTTTGCCCACACACTGAACAGTGATACACACTTACAGTAGACGTCATATTAACCCAATAGAATATGTTTCAGTTTTCAAGCATCTTGGTGCATAAATTTGCATAGTAGTGATGGAAACGTTTTCTTGATACTATACTATCATTTCAAATTTAAAGTTCGTGTTTATACCACCATGGGTTCGGAAAACAGGGATTTTGACATAGAAACACTTGCTAAACCTTGCATTCATTTGCCTAATTAATTACCTCATTTCTAACAGATACGGTTGTAATTATGGCATGACCTTATGCAGCTTAAGTGCTTGTTTCTTTTACTTCTTGACATAAAATGATAATCACAGTTTGAGTATGTTTATTTTATCATAAACTGAGTTAACAAGTAACACACACAGATGTGCGTATGTCCCAAACGTGACATGACAGGAGTGTGAATCAATGTCTGCCGATGATAATGTACAGTTTATATGCACACTGAGGAAAATTGAGTCCTAGTTTCAGTATTTTGTTACATTATCAAGAGGTCTATTTAACAGCCCATAATTTAACATCATGCTGTAATTTGTTTTTGTCTTATTATACCATAATTACAGATGTGATGAAGTAGTAATTTATAAAGTTGCCAAGGAGTGAGTATAATTAAGGAGTTTGATGTGCATCTGTTTGCAGGTGGCTCTATCATTACCCATCCACTGCTTTGAACGATTAAAAACCTAATCTCTATTCTGTTGAATCTTCTGCCATACTTAAAGCGGTAACTACAAAGTGATGACTTTGATAGCAATGACAATTTCCATCTCTTAAAATTCTGTCTGATTTTAAAGGTGGGTGGCTTTGAAAGCATGATTTCACATTCTTTCTATTCATGTATAAAATATATGCTGCCTTTGTCTTCCTTATTTCTTTCCTATGGAAGGTTGATTCCTTTTTCTTGAGATTTGAAGGCGGGAGACAGCAGCGTACAGAGAGATTAATGCATCAAATGATAACAATCTCCATACACCAAAAGGCTCTTTTGTTACCGTTAATCATTTGGTGTATGTGTGTGGTCTGTGTGTGTGTGGCCCTCTGGATAATGATGACACCATCATTTCCTCGTTATCCCTGTTAGAAAGTAGAAAGACAGTAGGTGAGAGGGAGGGTAGAATAAAAAAGAGTAGAGGGAGAAGTTGAGAAAGGCATTTTAAAGTTACAGAATCAACTCCATTTTCTTTTCAGTAGTTTTGCTATTTACTACTCGTAATGTCACGAACATAATAGTGATTAAGTTTAAACAGTCCACAAAAGTTTAAGATGTGCTCATCTAACCAAACAGAGAAAACTATTATATATTAGTGGTATGTAGCTATTCCTCCCATATGATTCAATACATATTTAGATCCATAGCCTTTGATCAGTGGAAAAATTACACTGATTAATTTAGAACAATTCAATGCACTGTGATTCAAACATGATCCAATACAACTCAACTACGATTATATTTATATGCATATATTTAAATATCTTTACAGTGATCTCACCTGCCCCACCAAAACACAGGTGAGTCAGACACTTACATGAAGTTAGTTTTTTTTTTTTTTTTTTTTTCAGCGAGAGCATGGCTCAAAATAGGCTGGTGATTGGTAGACATGACGGAAACGGGATGGGTCACACATTATAGACATAATATACAAAGGGACACACACACACTTAACACACAGAAGGTCAGAGGGGCAAGATGTAGAGAGACTTGATATGTACTCATGGGAATTTTGGGATGAATTTCTCACCGAACCTGGTTTTTGTACCTTGTATTGATTTTACAATACATATTGACCTTTACACCCATTTTTACAAATGTTAGGAAATATCTTAAAGGAAGTCTGCTCTTACATGTATTGTAGACAAAGCATAACAGCGGTGATGGAAGAGATGATTGAGAGGAGGGAGGAAGAGGAGGAAAAGGAGGAGAACTTGTTTTGAGCAGGGTGGAATGAGGGGTTGAGAAACGGAAAACACTACATCGGCCTCAGAGACACTTGCTGCTGCTGTAGTGATAACTTGCCGCAGAGATAAGTTTACACAGACTCCCCCGTCAGTATTAAGGGGAGCACATCAAGTGATTAGGAGAGCATGAAGAGGAGAGAGGAAGAGGAGGGGTAGATACAGCATAGGAAAGTGTCACTCAATGCCTTCTCCCATTTCTGCAGCCGCTCTGGGATTCTTATCACATCTCTTAGAAGTAAAGCAGCATGTGTTGATTTTCTTTTTACCTCCTTATGTGTCTTACCTGTGACATCTTATTTTTCACTTTGTCTCTATCTTTCTCATTAAAAGTTAAGTTGTTATAGTTCTTGAATATATTTAACACACACACACCATCCTCCAGCCCCCTCCACGGGCTGGCTTTCCAAAGAAAGTTATCATAGTGCTTACATGTACAGTTTTCCTTTCAGTTTCTTCTTATTATTTCTCTTACTTTCAATACAAATTTGTCTCCTCTTCATTTAAGCTGAAAATACATAAGATTAAGTCATACTGATGTATATATTGTTAGCAATATTGATGGGAAAAGCTAAAGCCAAAGCAAACTGCCTCCTCCAGCCACCAGGAAAACAGCCAGACTGCACACAGATCAGGATGATCAGACAGTTCAGATATCTTCAAATCCCTGTGCAGACAGGGTGAGGTGATGAATGGAAGTCAGATTGATTTTGGCATGGCTACACACTGTCCTCTGTATATTGTGGCATTGAAAAGATCTGCCATGTCCTGACACCTTTGATTCCTGTAGATCTGCTCTTGGCTCTGAAGCCCACTGATAATCATAATTGTATCGGCAGAACGAGCTGGAGAGGAGAAGAGAGGAAGATAGGAACGGGAGGACCTTGTGAAGAATTGTTTTCAAACCATCCTTCAATATTAATTTGATGGGAGTTTGCCATTAAAGGACCGTGTATGAATGGGGAGGTTCTGATTCTGCAGCAACACATTGTATGAACAAATATGTAATGTAATGCGTTACATATATAATGGCAGGATTCTCGGATGTAAAGCACTTCTGATTTTTGGTAAACGATGGTGAAGTGGTGGTGGTGCATCATTAATGGTCAAATCATGTCAAAATAACTGCAATGCTTTGTTTTTCAATTCTTTTCAATTAATATTCATTGAGAAATGAAGTGCAATTTCCCCTCTATATCAAACTTTTCAATTATGTGTAAAAAAAAAAAAAAAAAANAAAAAAAAAAAAAAAACAAAACCTTCAATTAACTTTATATGATCATAAATACTGATATGAATCTATGTGTAATCTAAAGTGATGAACAGGCTACCTGATGTTACTATCCCTGTGGTTTACAGTAATGATTGATATGCATATCTGTTGAAAGGTTTTAGATTTGTGGATGTAAACATCAAATTCACAGGAGTCTTTACCAGGAAAAATCCCAGGAAGGAGTCTTTTTGTCAGTTGCGTTATCAGAGATCATAGCACTTAAACTCCTGACATTTCACTTGTTCTCTAATGTCTGTTACTGATGTCTTTGGCCTCTTGACAGCTCTTAATGCCTTTTATCCCTCTTTGGCACTTTGGCCACCTTAAAGCATCCAGGGTCAAACTAAGGGCTGTCCTTTGCAGTGGTTGGATTTCTTTAAAGGGAGCAGGGCTGACTCTTACACAAGTCCATTGTTGTTAATACTTAAGGTTTGTCTCATTTCCTTTATTTCCCCTTTCCTCACTTCTCAATCCTCCCATTGACCAGAAATCAATGTGGTCATGAAGGTTATTGTAATTCCCTTAAAGGACAACTCTGACGATTTTGCATATTTAAGCCCAATAAATACAACCCACATACACATTATGTTAGTGACAACCAATTTCCAAAACATTAAACCATATTTTAATTTTCCTGTTGTTTTGCAAATCCCCTAATCTTTCAAAATCAAATGTTGATACACCAACCTTAAAGTTCAATGTTTTGCCTGTCGACATATATATCCAAATGTAGACTGAATATTTGTTTTAAATTTTTTGATAAAAGAAGTCTAATATAGTCTGGGACTATATTTCCTGGCGGAGATACACTGTCTTCCGACTTGTTAAATAAAGTCACTGAACCGTGCATGGCTTCATGGCTCTGTATCTGGACAACTAAGGCAAATGAGACACACCTTTAGATTAAGGTTGTGAATTTAGGAAAGGTATTAAGAATGAAGAAGAGCTGAAGACGTATGGTCGGTTTGGTGAAGTTTTGCCAGATTGGTCATATCTACACTACATGTACACCTGTGTTTTTTGTAGGTTTTTAGGTCTAATCAGCAGAGAAGAGGGTTCAGGCTTATTTGCTACTGAACACTCAAACTGAAACAACCAGGGACTTGGTGATATTCCATAAGACCATAAAACAGTAATCTGATCGTTAAGGTTTTAGAAAGTAAATTTGTAGTCATTATCAACTAGAGGCCTCTTATTCCCTAGTCCCCACCCCACCCCGAGCACATTTTTCCTCAATGTCCAGCCTGTTTATCAAATTGAAAGTGTGGTTTACTGATGCTTAGCCTTTTTTTGGGGAAAAAAAAAAAGCATTCCTTTACACAGATATTGATTTGCATACTTAAGATCAAGAGTAAATATCACTTTCACATTTAGACTTTAATCCTGGTTATTTTTTATCAGTTGTAAGAAAAATGTTGACGCCCCTTGTGCTCTTTTCCTCTTTCCGCCTCAGGCCATCAGAGACACCAGAGCTCCAATAGGCGTAAAAGGTATTGAGTCAGAAAATACAGGAGAAAACTGAGGCATTTGGTGAGAATTTTGGTTTTCTGACTAGCGCATATTCTGTTATTGTATGAGAGTTGTTAGAACTGAAGGTTATCTGTCTAGCTACAAGAGAGATGCTGTCACCGGAGTGGAGTACTTAGGGCGTTTTCTCCAGATTAGCACCATATCCTGGTGAGTTAGCATGTAGTACTGTATAATGTGTCTTAAATTGAATAAATGCACCACCACAACAAAATTAACACGTTAAACAAAACCAGCCAGGAGATGTTATTTCATAATGTAAAATGATTTAAAGTATGGAAATGATGGGTTAAACTGATTAACGTTAAACTAAACATAAAGCTAATGTTAAGCTTGTCAGTCTATGCTAAGCAAACCCAGCAGATGGTGGTGTGATGTGTTTTGTGGTGTGGAATCGTTCTTTTCCTACTTCCAGTCTTAGTAATCGAATCTTGAGAACTCTGATATAGTAGGTAACTTTGCACTGAACTCATTGATAACAAACAAAAACAAAGTAACACTTGTGAGATACATCACAAAAATGGTTACATTAATATCTTGACTACAGCTGGATTTTCAGACAGCTTGACTTCAGTTTTTCTTTTTTTCTCATGATACATTTTAAGGATTCCTGTACTTCTCTTTCCCTCAGACAGACAGAAACATGTGGCTGTCTTCCTTTTTTCGTCTTTGCACCATCATTCTTTTGACCAATGATTTGCCTTTTACTTTATGATCCAGCAACAGGGCCATTGATACCACTTTACCATTGATTTCTCCCCTCCCCTCTATTGCTTTAAAATCCCCATGGACCTTAAAACTCCTTCTCCCATCAGACTCATATAAGAGTTGGGGCCATTGAAATAAATGAGGTCAGTCTGATCCCATGGCCACTGGCAGAAATTCATAAAAAAAAAAAAAAAGATNAAAAAAAAAAAAAAAGATGTTCGAAGCCATTTATTGTCCTGGGAGAATGCAGTTTGCAAGGGAGGGCCAAAAACAGTGCACACTGTACACACTATTGGGACAACATTCAAAACTCAAAACATAAAACCCATTTTTGCATCTTGTATTTAATTAATAATCCATTTATGAGTTTATTTATCAAAATTATCAGCTCTTAGGTTCATTCCTTTCTTCTTAAGAAAAAAAAAATACACTGAACCTTTAAACATACAGCATGACCCACTTACAAATTGGGGGTTTTCTTTTTCTTTGAAACAAAATATTGACCTTTTGAAAAAACTGATCTATAAAAACAAAATCTTAGCTGGCATGAAAGTAAAAGTCATTATTGATTATCCTGTGCCCTTTACTTTTACACAACATTGACATTTTAGATGATGTATACAGCTCAGATTTTTAAAACACTGAGCAATAAAAATGGAAAAACATTTGGACGTGATTTTGAAATATATGATTTTGTGCCCATGTGCAGATAAAAATGTTATAATTATAACAGCAAAGGAGAACATGGATTATACTAGGCAGTACAGACCTTTCTCACTGCTAACATAAATAGGAATATTAATAGTGGCTGTATTTAGTTGTGATCTGTATTGTGCATGCTAGCTGATGGGTAAATTTTAAAAGGAATATATTTACTTTTTGTTAGTCTCCCTCATGCTTGAATCTTGTCAAAGATGCAAATCTTTCTCACACCTTTAGAACTGCATCCAGGAAAACAAACTCATAGGCTGAACTGTCCTGAAAGTTTCAGTTTTGATTAGTCCTTTACTTCAGTTTAGATCAACATGTGTAGTCAGACACACCTATGAACAACGCAAGTGAACAAGTGTTTTAGCTGGCATTCGTGTTTCACAGTGTCTGGGTGTTGCCAGCTCGGGGCTGACTCAGCTGGCCAATCAAACTCAATCTGTAATATTGAAAACACTTTTTAAAAATAGAAATTCCAGATTTTTTTTTTTTAATAGAAATTCCAGATAATACAAAATGAAAAAATAAAAATTTGCAACCAATCACTGCAAAGTGTGTTATGGAGAGCTCAAATTAGAACACTGTTTAGTTTTTAAAGGAGGAAAAGTGGTCTACTTACCTAACTTTAAAGCAATGATGGTGGCATGGTGTTTCTGGAGAAACAGAAGCTTCATATAAAGTGTCTCAAGGTGAATAAAGGGATAACAGAAACTAGTTATATTTACAGAACCTTTTCACTATCCATCCATCCATCCATTTTCTGTACCCGTTTGTCCTGTTGAGGTTCACGGAGGAGCTGGAGCCTGTCCCAGCAGCCATAGGGCGAGAGGTGAGGTACACCTGGACAGATCGCCAGTCTATCGCAGGGCTGACACAGAGACAAACAAACTCATTCATACTCTCATTCACACCTATGGGCAATTTAGAGTTTCCAATTCACCTGACCTGCATGTCTTTGGAGGTGGGAGGAAGCTGGGGCACCTTTTCACTATAAATGCACAAATCTATTTCATAAAACAATCAAAACCTATCAACTACTAAAAATACATAATATTTATACTGAGGGATTATACCACACACTGCAACTGAAAGGTGTTATATTTTCTTGTGAATCATGACTAAATCAAAGTTACTGGCTACTGAGACTTACTACATACTCTACATCTTCAAAGCTTTAGGGGCCCTAATTTTCATTGGGGGCCACCCTTTCTAAAAATAAAACCACTCAGTGTGGTACTTCAAGTCATTTTGGATAAAAGTGTCTGCTAAATACCATTTAGTATATTGTATTGCTCCCATTAATGCAATATGGACCCCACTCTCTCACTGCCCATTGACTTCATCCATTCCCAGTGGGCCATCTATCTGTCCATTGACTGCCATTTAGTGTCAACAGGGCCATAACTCGTTAGCAGAATGACGTTTAGACATTCAGAAGCTCGTTATGAAGGCCAGAGGTTAGATGGCTGTAGAGGGGACACTTCACTCTCTCTCTTTACTCTCTGTTAATATATGTACTTTTCTCTTTCACACCCACTCTGTTTTGTCTCTCTCTGTTTTAGTCTCCTCACATACCCTCTGCCCCTTTTCCTTTTACTTTTCAACTGTCTGTCTTTATCTGATTCTGAGTTTTGTTTTTTTTCATGAGTGCAGTTTAGATATTTACAGTTATTCACATGCATGGGCACACATAAGGGGTCACTTTAAAGAAATATTTTGCCAATAGGTCCTAATGTCTTCATACGTATTGACTTCACTTTTTATTCCATTTTAGTGATTTTATTTTAAAAAATGAGCCCAGAGACAAACATAGTGACGTTTTAAGCAAACGCCTGCTACTTTTCTGCACTGATGTTCTAACAGATTGGAATCTCACTGTTTTGTAACCTGCAGTCCTTTACCATGCAATCAGAACTGTAATGAAGTGTTAATGCACTGTTACTTCAAAGCCAGCACTTACTGTGGCAGCTTCACAGTAAATGAGTCACACCTGCGAACCACTGAAAAGGTTTTATGGTGGAAACAGGTGCAGACAAATGCTGACCAGTCGCTGTTAGCCATCGACTGTTAATCTGCTCCATGAAAATAGGCTTCTTGACTTGAACATTTTTGGCACCTTTTGTTGATGTATTAGATGTTTTGGAACACCTGCCCCGGCTCAAACCGTGGTTGTTCGTGTTGAAAGCAGTGCAGAGTAAAGGAAATTCAGCATTAAGTCAGCTAACAGTTGGCACTTCATCGATACACTTAGAGCAATAAGATAAGACTGTTGATCCCTGCAGGGAAATTTGATGATTTTATAAGTTAAACTAGAGGTGTATTTTTTTTGTCAAAGTAAACTGTAAATCATGTGCTCTGTGTAAGTAACAGCAGACATAATATGTATTGTTAAAACTATGGCACATAGAGATAATGTGATCATTATAAGAGGGTTCTAAAAGAGGTTTCGTGATGAGTCTGGCAGTTCTGTGGTCCTCTGAGGGTGGTGGTGTTGATTACAAAGGACCTGTGGTAGCGTCCTTTGCACAACATCAGTGAATCAACCTGCCACTGATGGAGCTGCCCAGTGACCTCAGAGTTTCTCAGAGGTGATGGGAGATTAAAAATAGATGCCACCATCCTTCCCTTTCCTACTTACTCAGTGGAATCCAGAGGACACCTCTGGACAGAATTTTCCTTGCTGACCAGTTTACTTTTTATAAGCTGAACTTACTTTATTAGCCAAACTGACTTTATCAGTTGAACTCACCTGTGGTCACCAGAATGCAAAAAGGATTTTTTAAGGGAAATTATGTCAACCCACCTGGTGATGAGTTAATATTTAAAAAAAATTAAGAATCGAATTAGTGGTGTCCATATACTGTATCTTGTTTTTATTACTGACATACAGATTGGATGGAGTCTCTGTGCAGGTTCTGAAAATGATGATCTTTTCATGTTTTATGGCCTTTGTTACTGCATTGGTAGTATTGTGGGTATTCTCCAATCAGAAAATACTTTATACAGCTTCAATCAGAAGTTATACAATAAGGTTTTTAGGGAGTTTTTCTCGTCATCTTAGAGAGCTTGGGCTGGATGGGAACCACTAATGTGTGGGTCTCTAAAGCCTTTTGAGATATTGTATGTGATACTGGGCTATACAAATAAACTTGACTTGACCTGACTTAGAAACACTGTGTTAAAACAAGTCAGACTCAGGTGGTTTAGTCCAAAGTGGAAGTCATATGTGAAAATAGATGCACTCAACTCTGCAGCTTTTCATTATTTTACTAAGTCAAGTAGAAAATGTCTGTATATATCCTCTTTCCTCCCTCAATCTCCCCTCTAACTCTTCTCTTCCTATCATGCTGTATCTCTGTTCCTCTCATCCTTTCACTGCGTTACCTCTGTAGGTGGTGACAGCGTGGCTTCTTAATTAGAACTGCATGTCTGCTCTCACATCTTCTCCTCTCTAATTTCCTCGCATACACTCACTGCTCCTCACATTCACTTGCTTGTACACTTCCTTACTCTGTTTGCTCTTTCTATTGGCCTCCCTCTCTCATTTTCTCTCTGTCGCCCACTCTGCCTCTCTTTGAAACACACTCCATACTCTCTCTCTCTCTCTCTCTCTCTCTCTCTCTCACACACATACACACACATTTTGGNACTCTCTCTCTCTCTCTCTCTCTCTCTCTCTCTCACACACATACACACACATTTTGGTTTGACAATCAGAAAGTGAACGTTATTTTTCATAGCTAGCATGTTTTGCCTTTGATCTCACCCACATGAATATTGAAATTAGTCTGGTTTGTTTTCCATATTTCATTTCAAAGATGAATACTGTCCAGTAGTGATGAGCTATGCCCAAATATTAATCAGCCACAAAAATACCAATATAAGGTGGTGTCTACGTACTCCCGTTGGTCTGTCCATCAATATTTCTCACGTGAGAAGCAGAGACGACAATCCTTATTGTATCAGTTCCAAGGTTGCTAAGTGCACATGCCAGCTGCTTAGCAGAGGCTCTCCAAGCACCGTTTTATAACTCATGAGTTAAAAGTGAGTTTCTCCACTGTAGAAAGCACCCATGTTGCCTCAGTGCCCAAGACTGGTTGTACCAGTTTCCCCTAGAAGTAACGATCAATTGAATCTAATGAAACTTTTCATTACTTATTACCAGGCTGCACATACCTTACTGGTAACCCAAGCAATCAGTTTATTACCTACACCTGTACAGTTTAACACAATCTAGCAAAGGGGCACTCAAATACAAATCTTAAAGGTCTCTACAAAGAAAATTTTCAAAAAGACAAAGGTCTGTTTATTATAGTCAGTCAAGCCAGGGTTGGATTGGGATCCCAACTTTTCACTGAGCATTTAAAGTGTCGAGCTGTTGGGGCTGACAGGTGTGCTGTCAACTATCACTTTACAGCAGAGAAATTTGACTTGTTGCATTGCATCGCAACAATGTCTTGCATTTAATACAAATAATACATATGAAAAGTATAATTTGCTCAGAGTCCGGAGACAGTTGTGGTTCGGTCCAGATCTGGACCAGGTCCAGATTTTGAGGATGACTGATCTAGCACATTAGCCCTTGAATAAATCTTACCTTTGTAAGGATTGTAATATTCTCTTCAAGGAAGCATTTATTCAGCTCTATAGTATATTTTGAGTTACTTGTGTTAATATACCATACTGCTTTATTGAAAGGTGTTTGTAATATTGTGTCCACCCCATTTACATACACGCGGGACAGAATATTATAATGCAATTGGAGATAACACCTTCATTTAACTGACAAAACATCACTCTTTACTGAACTTTTAAGAAAGTTTTACTGTTTGCATATCTTGTTTTATGGAAAGGGGATGGGACATTCTAAGTCAATGTGGGAAGAAGCTAAGACAGGAAGAGGTACATGGGTAAAAACTTTGTGTTTGTGAGCAAAGGAGAATTAATGTACAAGAAAAGGAGACGGCATGTGTGTGTGTGTGTGTGTGTGTGTGTGTGTGTGTGTGTGAAATAATGTGTTCAGATCTCTTTCAGACACAGAAAGGGTGAAGGAGAGGAGATGAGTTTCTACCATGACCACCCAAGCGAAACCACTGATTCAACTCCTCACTTACTGACACACAAAGCAGACAGAATGTCAATCAATCACACTCTTTTTCCCTTTTCATGCCTCTTTCCTCTTGCATTCCTTGTACATCACTTACATTTTTCCCATCTCTCTGGACAGCAGTTTGGCCATGCCCATTCTTCTGCTGTAATTGTATTAATTTTTTGCCTGGTTGTTTTTTTTTAAATATTCGATCAAGGTTTACAAGAAAGGCCAAAGAGTTAACCTGTGTAGTTCACTGTTAAAAGTTTCACCTAGCTCAGTAAGAGTTCAACTCTAAAGAACGGGTGAAGATTGAAGACATTATTGTTAAGTTGTTAAAATTGTTTCTGGTGGTTGAATGTCATTTCATTGCAAACTTCCTGGATTCTTTGGACTGTGCAAAGTTTGTCATGTTAGAATTCTCTTGTTATTACTTTATCTGCATTTCTCCTGCATACAGTTATTTTTGAATAATATAAAAAAGAACCACATAAGCACATTGTAAAAGAAGCCTGTAAGCTCTGTCAACCCTCTACCTGCTGGAACCAATGTATCTTCAGACAGCTGATGAGTGCAAATTCAACTTTTTCAACCAGATCCCAACTGAGGGAAGCAGCCAACGTGCTGCAATAGTTCACTGAGTTTACTGTAAAAAATGGTTATTTTCCCCATCCAGTATCCCCCAATGTGTCAAAGCGTTCTGGCTGAAATATTCTCAGTCCTCAAATACTGATCCAAAAATTTGTACTTTATCCAGATACAGGCCACACACACCCAAACCAAAAAATGTGATCTGAAAAGTGATCTATTTTTCATCTGATAAATCTTGTATCTGAGCTTGCTTCACCTCCAACCTCTATCTCTATATTTTCTCCCCCATACCTCCCCAGGTGTTTTGAGGTTTTTTTCTGCGTGAGATCCTGTTACTGGATCACGGCTCTGTTGCTATTTTTATACCTTTCTGTACTGTTTCATTGTTATTTGTCTCTTTGTAATTTGTCTGCTTCTCCACTTAAGGCTCCTATTGCACACCTGGCTGTTTGAGAAGAGGTAGTCTGAATTGCCTCTCCTGAGGTTTCTTACATTATTTTTTTCTTAATATGATGAATTTTTAGGATATTTTTCCTCATTTTCCTATAGAGCTTGAGCTTGGACAGGAACTGTTAATGTGTTGTGCTGTAAAGATCTTTGAGACATTGTACGTATGTGATATTAGGCTATACAAACAAAATTGACTTTCTTCTTTTGTATGAAATGTCAGTCTTGGGTGTTTTGGCTAGTAGGTTGTTCACAGATGACATAACATCTGTTTTTCCATGCAAAATGCAATGCAATGGTGGCCGGAAGTGTTTGTAATAGTGTTTGGAATATCCCTGTAGGTGAGAGAACAAGTGGTGAGATGCTGTCTAAACTTTCACCAGAGGACAGCAGCTCTTGATGAAGGTGTGGGAACATCTCTGTCACTCGCTCCTTTAATTTGTTTGTCTACAAGGTGATTTTCTCGTGAATGCGCTTATTTTGTCCTGGACATTTAGTAAGAAGGTACCACACCCCTGCATGCTGAGATTCAGTACATTTAGATGCTAGTAAATATCACACATATATGCTAGGGATGAGCCAAGTACTCGGATGAAATGAGTATCTGTTATGGATAGTGCACTTTTTATGAGCACAAGTACCATCCGAGTAAAATGTGTCAATATTCGTACTCGTGTTGAAGGAAACTCCTCATTGGGTATCTTTCCATGATAGGTCAGCCACACAGACACACACTTCCATAGTGTGTGATTGCGCTCGCAGGAGGGTGTATGTGTATGAGGAACTCAGTCACGCAGCGCAGCAGGTGAACGGAGCGCACAAGAGCATGAGATCAGATCAAACCTCACCATTTAAAAACTGACTGATCAGCTGAGTGAGTTTATCTATCAAAGTTATTGATCACTAACACACATGAGACAAATAAAATTTTAAACGTCACCCAGATTTCATATCGCTGAAATTTACCACCAGAATGGAGCAGGTCTTAATTTTAGTGTGTGGGCTTGTTTTATGAATAGCTACCGCAACATGTAAACAAGGAAATATCACAGTCACGCCTCTATCAAGGCTAAAATATAAACTATGTCTGTAACAGGTGTTTATGAATGAGGGAACATGGTTGCACCGTGATATTTGCACATAGTGATGCAGTCAATCATGTGCTGTTGTTTATTAATCTGGGACATTAGAACAATTTCTCTCTCTCTCTCTCACTCACACACACAACACACCACATAACATTGTGTTTAATAAATGAAAAATACCCCTCACCAAAAAAAATATTAAAGCAATGTTAAAACATCACATTGCTCAGTGTTTTAAATTTAATATTTTAAAAGTAAAAAAATAAATAAAAAAGACAGTTATGATGAGAAAACTCATGTATTTTACTTCATACTTCTTAATGCTGCATGTGTTGTGTTCATTGATTCACTAAAGTTCATTCAAGTTTATAAAAACTTGTTCTGTAAATAGTTCTCTTGCTCTTATGATAAAAAAAAAAAAACGATCTGAAGCTCAATTCTGAGGCTGTTCTGTAAATAGTTTTCAAAAAAAAACAAAAAAAACCCCAAAACAATAAACATAGCAAGTTAGCAACTTCTGATCGACCCATATCCTTGTCAGGCTTAAAATACCAACTTCTAGGTTATGCCCCGCCCATCCAGTATGGACACGGATAATTTAGTTGGTTGAACAGATACAGATACAGATAATGGTGTACTCGCTCATCCCTAATATATGCAAGTTTCCGAATCCACAATGTGTCTGCAAGACAGCCTCCAAGCTGCAGATTTTCGGAAGCAAGGAATGCTGCATCTCTTCTCTGAGTTCATATCCGTGGCTCAGAACGGCCCCTTTGACAGCCAGCGTACACTGGAGTGAAGCAGCAAGCCTTCATAGCTGGCGCCCATCTCGTTACACAGGATGGGCTTTGATAAAGTTTACTATATGTATTAATCCTGCAGAACCTGATAGAGTTCATCATCAATCTGCTTATCAACAAGTGCCTCACAATGTATCATGCAATGCGTGGTAACTACGTTAGGAGCTTTGTGCCTGATCAGCGCTGTCACTCCGCTGTGCTTGCTGGTCATGGCAGCGGCTCCATCTGTGCATACACACACACACCCACACAGAGACCGGTTGATTCCATTCAATTCAATATATTCATCCAAAATCTGAAAAATGTCTTTTCCAGTGGCCCTACCTTCAAGTGCTTTGCAAAAACGTTTCTTCCACAAAGTTTTCCTCATTGAGGAATCTGGTGTAAACGAGCAGCATTGCCTATGTTGAAATCTTTTTTGGCCATGCAGTACGGGTCTCTGCCATCACACAAAGCAATTTTTTAAAATATATCCNGAAATCTTTTTTGGCCATGCAGTACGGGTCTCTGCCATCACACAAAGCAATTTTTTAAAATATATCCATCTTTTATATATGTCGGTATACCACCGACATATTCAGAGTAGTGTTTGCTCTCTATTGCTGCCCACCAAACGTTGCCTACACTTCCACTTGATGACATCACAAAATCACTTGACTGTAAACAAGTGATACACACTTTCAAAGGTTTGGGGGAAACTAGTAGATGTGAGCCGAGAAAAATTGGACTTAGAGATTTCATGGTTGCTGAACAGAGCCCACAGCCTGTAAAAAGGCTCAAGGGATGAACTGAAAACACTGAAAATTTGTATTGCTTTATTCTATCAACACAAAATAATGCAAGTTTCCTTTGAGCAGGCATATAAGGGATAAAGTTTGTGCCAACAAACTGATTTCTTTTCATCTTTATTCCAATTTCTAAACTGAACTCAGTGGAGCAGAATCTGATTTACAGGTTTACATGAGCTTTGGCAGCATTTTTCACCTTTGTGTCAAAATCTGTTTTATCATCTCATGTTCTCTTGCCCTCTTGACTCATGCCTCTTGTCCGCTTCATTTTGCGTCACTGCACTACAATTGGCATCTTACTTGAATTTACCTTAAAAATGGCCTGGTCCAACTCCCTATTCCATTATGTGCTATTGTCATGAGCCTCCTTAAGTCAAAGATAATCCAAAACTACTATGTTCATATGCCAGTTAAAGTAATGGCTGTAATTTAAAATATCTTCATTTAGAGACATTTTGTAGCCTGTTAAACACATTTTACTAAAGGTTGCAATTAGGGGTGTTGCAATATACTGGTGTTGATAACCATGAAATTTAAAAAATGAAATATTGATATCATGTTAATAATACACATATGATAATATCGTGTATATAATACACGTTTCTTTCCTTTCTTGGTTTGTCTCCCTCCCCCAATGAGGTACTACCTCAGTGTGTGGCTCCTCCTGCCGTGCAGAATCATGTCATCGGAGATGACAGACGAGAGCGAGACACTCTAACCTATCCCAAAAAAAGTTAGCTCACCAGTGGGAGTTTTTTGGATCCCATAAAAAAGACAGGGTGCTGGTAGACACCCCAGTCTGCAGGAAATGCCGATCAACAGCAACCGCAAAAGGGTGCGATACCACCAACCTGTTCACCTACCTTCATCTCCATCATTCTGCAGATTTCACCTCGGTAGAGAGAGTAAGTTGCAGTTAGTTTGCTTCCTTAAACAGGAAATGTTACATTCAGGTTGTTGTTAAAGCTAAGTTATCATGGAACTGGACTTGACAGTATTTTCTCTCTCCTGGTTATTTGTTAGGCAGCATCAAAGAAGTGAGAGAGAACCAGGGATTCAGGTCAGCTGTTAGCGGAGTTGTCAGCCTGGTCTCACACACAAACTCTCTGTCCCCAGCTCACCACAAGTGATTTTGTTATAGTTGACATTGTATTGATGGCAGATGTTAGGCCTTTGGATCTTTTTGTTATCACTTCATCTGGTTGCCTTTACACTATCCATTAAGTGTAATTGCTCTTTTTGTAGCTTTTGTACAGTTATGGTTACAAACTCTTTCCACCTCCCTACACTCATATTTTGAGTGTAATTCATTTGCCAAAAAAGAGACAGAGCACTCAATAAACAAAGTTAAAGATGAATTTGATCGATAGCATGATAATCGTGTCGTGAAAATCTGATATCGTGACAGCCCTAGTTGCAATACATCTACCATATTCAGGTGTTTAGACCTTGTGATGCTGTATCCATATGTTCATAAATTCATACGTAGAAAGAGCTGCAGTAGGTCCTTGGTAGACAAATTGTCAGAATGACTTTTATGGAAATCTCACCCACAGTTCTTTTCAGGCATAATGCTGAAATTTAGAATTGTGAGCCATTCAAGGACTGAAGTCCATTTTGAAAGGTGCTATATTTTAGATGCAAACTGTTTGTCTTATAGAGAACATTTTTATGTTATAAATCAGTATGTTAAATCAGCAACATTCAACACCCGTTTCTTATATATTTTTCTTGTTCACAACTTCCATACCTGTCTTTCTTTTTCTCCCTGTTTTCCTTTTTAGTCTCCATTTTTCCCTTTTTTTACCTCCCTGTTATATCCTTCCATCTCTTCTGCACCACCTGCTTTCTTTTGTCCTCATCCTTCCATTTACACTACAATTATGATTTCCCTTCACTGCTTGCCTTTTATTTCTTCTATCCTTCCATTCTTCCCCTTGTCCATCCTTCTCTCCCCCTTTCTCTGCTAACTCTATTTACTTTTCTTTCTCCCCTTCTTTTAACTTCTCCCTCTTTCTTTCTCTCTCTCTCCTGAGGACACGCTTCCACAGAGCGCTTGAGGCATTTATACTTGGTGTGTTGTCCTTTGCAATGTTCTCTGAAACGACAGGGGGCAGTATACAGAAAATACTATGTAAGGCAGGAAGTAGTCAGTGAAGCAGTCACACAACGATCCCGCATATTTTGTGTTGGTCCTTTTTAAACTCTCACAGGTGAGTCATAAAATATTTGTGTGAATGCACCAGCTCAGCAAGTCTACTCTCTTTGAAGGTCCGCCCCTCGTTACAAAATCTAGGAGTGGTGTGGCATCACGGAGGCCCCTCGCCGCCATGACACGGATGGTGCAATTGCATCATATGTGGCGTGTGCCCCCTCACGCACCCACGACAACAGCAAATATAAACCAAGCTTAAACCAAGCTTTAATCATGCACTAGGCAGATCCACAGGCTCCCAATTCCACTTCAAAGGGCAGCCATTTCCTCCTTGTCTGTAAGAGGATCTGTCAGCCTGCCTACCTACAAGAGAGAGAGAGAGATGCAGGGTCCTTGAAGGAGAAGAAAAGTAGTGTTGGTCCTGTGGGTGGCACTTCAGCAGATAAATGGCATCAGAAAAGAGATGCGTTTTCTTGTTAAGTGTGTGTTCAAAGTATGGTTGCACGTGTGTGTTACAGGAAGCGCACACGTCAGCGCTTCACCAACCTGAGAGTTGGTGGAAAAAAACAGAAAAAAAAAACCAAAAAGGTACTGAAGACAATTTTCACACTTAAAAAAAGCTTTACCTTGCAGTTTCTATTTGAACTTTTCTCCTTTGCCTGCCTCTCTTTTCTCTCACTCACTCACTCCTCCTCCTGCTTCCTCCTCACTTTTCCAGCCTCCAGGAGGAGCGAGGGGAGAGCAAGCAGCGTGGCATCCTGTTCCTCCCCATCTCATTTTTTTGCGGCATGAATTAAAGTTGCATTCCGTGCAGCCATTGTTAGGATAATAAGAAAAAGTTATCTTCAAAGGGTTTGGGTGGTGAGAGAGGGGAGAGCCGGGAGGATGGGAGACGAAGGACGGGTAGGAGTGGAGGGGGTTGGGTCCTTCTAATGCGTGAAATTACACCTGCCACCATCCTGTCTGTCTGTGTACTGCTAATGTGTGTGTGTGTGTGTGTGTTGGGGCATTACATCTGAATTTGCATATTTGTGTATGTGCTAGTTCATGTATAAAAACTGATGTGTATAGAACATAGTGAACAAACACCTCGCTCGGACACACACACATACACACACTTCCCATTCTAGAGCATGCTGTCTAAAGCACATTTCTGCTAACACGATGTACAATATTATGTTCTTATTAACGGTTCCAATTCGTATTAACAGGCAGTCCCAGATAGCAAGTTAATTAACTCTCTGCTCTTCTTCTCCCCTGGCTATCAGCGCACAGGTAGCCTTTCATGTTGCTACAGAGAGATAGAGGGAATAGGGTGGAAGGGGGAGAGAGAGAGAGAGAGAGAGAGAAAGAATGAGAGTGAGGGGGGAGAGGTATGGAGTGAGATGAAGGAAAGACAAAAATGAGAGTTGGAACAGGAGATAGAGATGCTGCAAGAGAATAGAGAGGAAGAGTAGGAGAGAGAAGATAATGGTGATAGAAAGGGATGAGGGAGAAAGAAGATGAGAGGTGAGGGGGGAGAGGTAAAAGGGGAGGCAGGCACGGATGGAAACATGAGCTAAATTGGATTTGGATGAGAAACCGCTGAGAGGGTTGTAAGGTGGCAGGAACGGTGGATAGAATGAGAGGAAGTTTTATTTTTCTTTTTAAATTCATCCTTCATTCTCTTTTTTTTTGTGGCGTTTCGGAGTGCAGCAGGAGATGAAACAAATGGGGTGGGAGAGATGGAGNTTTTTTTTTGTGGCGTTTCGGAGTGCAGCAGGAGATGAAACAAATGGGGTGGGAGAGATGGAGGGGTGAGCTAAGGAGGCAGAACGCTTGGAATCAAAGTGGGTTTAAGTTTTGATCTCTCTTGTACTTAGGCAGCCAGACATCCAGATCATTGTGTCTTACAGTAGAGGCTATAAGGGCACTGCTGGAGAGCTGGGTATGAAAACCTCATGCCTGATCCTGTTGCTTTGCTAATTATAATGATGTCAGAGAACTGGTAAGCCACAAATTACCATTGTAAGGGTTTTCCACTGTGTAACTACTAATGGTATTCCATGCAAAATTCTGCCTCTTGGAGTGGAGTGCTTTCCTGCTGGAGTTGTTACAGCTTTTTTTTTTTTTTTCCAGAAAATTGGAGCTTAAAAAGTAAAATTTGTTCCCTAGTACACATCTGATCTCATGAAATATATCTGGAATGATACAGCTGCGTAATATGCTAAAGTAAGAAATGTACTTCTGTTGTCCCCCCAAAAAATAAAAAAATACAAATTGTCTGCTAGATTATACAGTGGAAATACTGGATGGTTGTGAGGTGAGGTATGCATATTTTGATGTGTGTGAGTCTGAGCTGTTTAACACACACATGTATGTGAGCTGTTTAACTAAGGGTGTTTTCAGACCTGCAGTTGCTCTGGAGAGCTGGGTCGATTAAATTGTTACAGTGTTAAATTCATTGCTTGGTTTGGTTTGGCTTCACAAAGGAACAACTCCAACCTGAACCAAAATATATCGGCAAAAGTTATACAGTATGAGAAGGCTTGCTCTGCTCATTGGTCAGAAATACCTGGGGGGGACTAACAAAATCATAACAGGAAAACGTTTCCTGTGCCAGGATAACTAAACAGAGGACAAAGAAAAAAAAACAGAATTGGGATACTTTCCTAGTCATCATTTGGGCCATATACCAAAACTGTAGCAGCAGAAGTTGATTTTGACTTTAAGACAATGCATAGAAAACCACGTTGCTTCACATAATGTGAAGACATGGTTCAGATGGCTGAACGGCAGAATGGAGCACATACAGCCACATGCTAACCTTTAACATGTTTATCTGAAGACATGTGAGTTAGGTTTGATATGCCGCGGCCGTTTCACAGCATCCATTTAAATTATTATGGCTAATCAAAATTAATTTCAGGAAAGTTTGTTTTACGTTTGGTGATAACTGAGGGACACAGGAGTGCCATCTTACACACTTTTGACTTTGGGCATCAAGGCCGCTTTTACAGCTTGAATTACAAAGCATTCTCTGGATTCTCAGCGTTGGATCAGATCTCAGTGCATGGGTTGTTACGCTATTAAAGGCTGGGTTTCCTCTTTTCTCCATTGATGAGCGTCTTCCATTTTTTAAAATAACTAATCACTTGTGATCTGGCAGGTTGATTGCATTCTGACAGCAGTATGGTGTTCACATTTACACTTTACACTAACATGTTTCCTTGGCTCAGTGGTTAGCACTGTCGCCTCACTGCAAGAAGGTCCTGGGTTCGATTCCCAGCTGGGGCAGGGCCTTTCTGTGTGGAGCTTGCATGTTCTCCTCGTGCCTGCGTAGTTTCCTCTGGGTGCTCTGATTTCCCCCACCATCAAAAAAACATGTACAGGCTTTATTCTCCTGTCAGTGCCCTTGACCAAAACCTTAAAACTGGAGTTGGTCCCCGGACACTGCTTCTCAGGGATGGGTTAAATGCAGAGACTAAATTTCATCTGTAGCTGTGTGCAAATGACAATAAAGAATACCTTTACCTTATATGGATTTCATATCATATTTAATGTTTCCCTGTCAACCAAAGACAAACAGTTGCATGTGTCTTTAATTTGAAATGTAATTACAGTAATATTAGGTATGACCAGATCATAATTAATTTTTTAGATAGCCTGGTATATTTATCAGTGTGATTTTAGTGTTAATGATCTTTGGGCTGGATAAAACCTACTATTATCTCCTTCATTTTCAGTTAGAGTTTGGAGTAGATCAGCTTTGTCTTCATAAAACTTCATACTATTAAATGCCTTGTAATCATTTCTTACGACATAAAATCATAGAACACATTCCCTGTACATACATAAAATATGTATTTGACCTTGTGATCATTTATCATTGAATTTTGATGTGAAGTGACGTGTGTACATATAGAGAAGCTTCCATAACATCAATTTACATTAAAAAAAAAAAAAACAGATATAATGTTAAGGGCCCAATATTGTTTCATGCATGTGTATCACCATATGTGCATTTTATTTTTATTTTTCTTTCTTTTTTTTTTTTTGATGAATTACACAAATCATTTTAACTGAGTAGTTTATCAATCAAAAATTTACAATGAATTCATGACATGCACACACACAAACACACACAGTCAGTGTCTAAATTATCACTTATGTATTGCAGGACAGGCGTTGCAGGGTTATTTTTGTCCGGCTCTGTGCTGGAGCAGAGATTTATTAAATATGTAATTAGCAGGTCTCTCAAGGTCCAGTTCAATTTCTTGACATTCCAGTTTGCACACAAATAGATGTGTGTTTTATTGTTATTGTTTATTGTTGTTGGGTGTATTCACTGAATCAGTTTCTTACCTTGCAAAATCTTTTCAAATTCCGTTATCACAGTTGTTTTACCTTTGTTTTGTTTACACGCTTTCCCAGCGAGACCCTCATTCTGTGATCATTTTCACAGTTTGGCCAAGTTATAACAAGGCTGCTTCAGCAAGAGAGATTTAAGTCGCAGAGAGGAGTTTTCATTTGCTGTCCATGCACACATTTCTTCCAGTTGGTCACTGTTTGTTATTATATTGCATCAGCTATGCTTGATAACCAAAATCCTGCCAACACATCATTTCCATCCTTCCAGTTATCAATATAATCACCAATTTTCTATACATGCTTATTCCTGAACAGGCTCATGGGAGACTGGCTCCTATCATCAGAAATTATGTTTAGCAGGTTTGCAGTTATAGCTCACAACATGATTAACATAATGCATCCCAGAACATATTTCAGAATACAGGCACAGCAGGTTCTGCTGTGCCTGTATTCTTCAGTAATTATTTTTCATTCAGTAATTATTTTTTCTTTATTGTGTGTTATTTGCCTGGATATGACAACAACAATCATAAAGAAGTTTATCTGAGATATGAGAGGATTTTGGGGACAGAGGTATTATTTTGGATATATATTTAGAATTTTTATTTGGAATTCTGGCATTAGTTTGTAATTGTGATCGAGTAACATCCTCACCTGAGAAACCAACCTGGCAGTTGGTGATGAAGAAGTATTACTTATTGGCTCTAGCAGAGCATAAAAATATGGACTTGAGGCCACTGGCGATTTGACAAAATCAGGACGTGCAGGTTATATTCCTGAAGCTGCTGCTAAAATCTTCAAGCACTTTTAATCCCAAAATATGCAGTACAAGATGGCTCAAGGGTTCAATTCCCACTGAGTCTGCTGAGGCCACCATGATTTAACTTTTCAGAAAACATGTTCACTTATGGAGCTGTAAGAAGTGTTTCCAAATAGCAGTGATATGGGTTTGTCAAGTATTCTTCACGATCAAAGCTACTTCAGCAAAATGCATCACCTCCAGCTACAGAAAGGAGGGCAGCCAATACGGAACATACAATAGAAATGGCTCTGAAGTCATCAGTGCAGATACGTGTAAATAAACAGTCTGATCTCTTTGGAATGATTGTGCATGCGTGCGTGCGTGCGTGCGTCTCTTTTGGCCTGCTTGTATATCTGAATGTATGCTGCAGGCCCTTTTTCCAAATCAAGGCCTTCATGGTCTCAGCTCGATGAAGAGGTTGTGACAGCCAATTAGCTTGCGCTAAATTGATCCAACCATCTGTGTGTGTGTGTGAGAGAGAGAGAGGGAGGGAGAGAGATGCAAGCATATCCCAATCAATGCTCATGTTTTATTGGCGAAGCCATTACTCATTTCACAAACTGATTGGTGCATACAAAGCAACTAAAAAAAAAAAGTTTAAAAATGTAATTTATGATGAAGTACAGTCTAATATATTTATGGATAACATACAACTCTGTTCATGGACATCCAGAAACAACCAGTGCTTAATTTGTGCCGTAATGCACCGGAACTGAGTTCCGGCACTTATTTCTGATGGCTCTGTGCGTTCCAGGAGAGATTATTTCAGAAGCTAGCATTCTGGAACTATATTAAGTAATTTAGTTTTAATTTTATATTGCTTTTGGACATAATTGTGTACATTAAACAATAAAATAATTAAATTGTGTACAACAAATTCTTGACAAAATCACGAAAGCAAATTATCGAAGCTAACACACCAACCCGGAAATGTGGATAAAATGGATGAAAACGAGCCTTTTTAACAGCTGGCTCAAGGAATGATCACACTGTGAAATGTTTCTCCATAGCAGCCGTGTTTTTTTTTTGTTTTATTTTATTTTAGTTTCTTAAATGTAGTTATGGTGTGTCTATCAGCGGTAGGACACATACACTGCAAGCCGGCTACGAGGCTCTTGTTTCGGTTTGACAGTTCGCCATACCGTAATAACTGTTACAGGGAGCACTGACTTAGTGCTTACTTAGTGCCCCCCCCTCGACAAAAAAAAAAAAATCCNTGGTAAAAATTAGCATCCCAATCCGGTCGTAGTTCCGGCACTTCTTTTTGCCCAAATTAAGCACTGGAAACAGATTTCCTTTTACAATTCTTGTGTATTCATATATTAATTTCTGTGCAAGTATTTGCATTCTGACTGCATTGCTCCAGGCAGAGTCTGTACTGAAACAATCAAATCATAATAACTTCACTTAGCAAATGATTGAGAGACATTTATTGTTCTTGTCTTCAAATTACTTATTCAAGGAGAGTATTGAATGAATAATGTGTAATGATGTAAAAGTTAAGAGGCTAATTTAATTACTCGTTGCATACTGATGTAAGACATTATTGAAGTGACATTATTGTTTCTCTTTCTGCTCATTAGCAATGAGAGCCTAAGTCTATTTATTTTGGCAAGCACATGATTTAAGTCATTCTTGTTTTAATGGCAAGACTGGTCACATGATCATTGTTTTGACTTTGTTTTGTTTGAGTAATCAATCACACACCTTGCTAAGTTTGATTAATTTCACTTTGGTAGTCGTGAACACAGGAGGGTTAGTCTGTCCATGTCAATTTGTTTTAACATTACTCTTCAACTTGAACTTAGCAGCAGCGCACAATTTATCTGTCAGTATAAAAACCACCAGGCACTAGAAGCATCCAGTAACATGCACTGCACATAGAAAGAAGACTTAAATGCCACATGCGTCACTGCCGTTATGACTTTGCATAACACCATAACATTTGTATCTTACTCATTAAAGCAATGAGACATTTCACAGCCAGTACACCAGACTTTACATCTGAGACTAAATTAGCCTTTTTTAAGTAATGTGAAATATAATAAGAAGTAATAAAAAGTAAATCAGAAAGTTTTGTTGCATTGAAAAAGTGGAACTAAAATGTCTATTCGCTGGAATCAACTTATTGTTTATTCACTGGAATCTATCAAAATCAAATGTTCAGGTGATACACCCAACTTAAAATTCAATGTTTCACCTGCTAACACGTATGTCTGAATGTAGAAGGGACAATTCTTTTTATTTTCTTGGTAAAAGCCATTTTTGCCTAGGACTATGTTGTCTGGAGGAGACATACATTGTCTTTCATGCAGCTCCATAATGGACCAGTTAAATAAAGTTACTTTGACAAAAGAAAATGTAATAGACATAGTGTTTGCTGTGATGGATTACTTACCATGTTTGGCATGTTTCAAGTCTCTGCAAGTTGATTTTAATAGCATACAGAAATGAACTGACACCAATGGCAGTCTGGAAGGTGGGAAAAAAATTCTAATATTTACCGCTCCAGTAGTATGTTTTGGGAAATGGTGTCAGTAACATGTATGCGGGTTGTATATATATTGAGCTCAAAAGAGAGATGGTGTTGTCCTTTAAATGCCCAGTACCAACACACAATCGCTCATAGAGCATGGAACACTTTGCAGTAAAGACAAATATATTGACAGCAGAGCAATACAAAAGAAAGAGTGCATAGAAAGGGTCATGGAAAAACATCATATAAACACCCCAATAAATCCATATATACACATCACTAGGACAAAATTGATATTGTAAAGAAAAGTGATGTCATTTATGAGATCCCATGCCTTTATTGCAATAAAACTGATTGACCTGACTTTTGGTACAGTACATGAAAAAAAGAACATAAGGAATGTGAGTAGAAGAGGTATGGAGCACACGGGAAGAAAATCTAAACTCAATATCATTGACCACTGTAAGGGAGAGAGCCGCATCATGGACTTGGAGGGGACCAGAATGTGAATGAACAAATTAATTAATATGTTAAGGAGGAAATTGAAATTTGGAAATGGATCCAGCAAACAGAAAACTGGATTGCAGGGGCTTGCCAACTATCTCATACCGTATTTTAGTTTTCCTGTTTCCCTAAGTTTTCCTAAAAAAAAACAAAAAAAAAAAACTGCCAAATCTATTTTATTGATTCACCACTGGATGCAACTCAATTACTGACATTTTATAGTAGCTTTAAGTTATACACATATTTTTGATGCGCCATTTTTATGTGACACGACTAAAAAAATAACTTAGGCATACTCTGAGAAGAAGAGTTTGGTTTTGACAAGGTATAAACTTCCAGGAAACCCAGCTTCTTTTCTGGATAATTGCAAGAATAAATATAAATCTGCAAAACCCAGGCCTGGATGACAGATTAGAGGAGTTTCTCTTGATGTGGGAAATGTACTGGTAGAACTCAAGATGCAGCTGTACTGTTGGGGTTTAATCCAGACGGGCAGGAAGCCTAGCTTTGATGGAAGCAAGTCTGTGGAGGATTTTTGCAGCAGTGGCCAGAGCCAGCACAAACTGATAAAAAGCTAAAGTTGGAAAATGTACAAATTTAGGAGATTAATCAACTTGACCATAATTTTCAAAATTACTTCTATTTAAACATTGTATAGCCTCAGTAAGTATGATCTTACTTTTTACACACATTTCAATTTCATGTTGTCATTTTAGACCAATAGATTTCATATTAATGTGTTACTGACCAGTTGGGACACTTTTAACACAAAGAATCAAACAGTAGTATAGCAAATTCACCACAACATCAAAACACAGAGAGTTTGTAACTGCTTGGTGAACATGTATAGTTAGTGGTGCACTGTTGCCACAGTCAATGTAATCATTATGAACTCTACTTACTACTTAGTATTAGTAGGTGTGATAAATGCAGTGCTCCCCCAAGGGTGAATTGGTTCTTACTCTCTTGCGATTTGGGTTTCGTTCAGAAAATAATTATTTATGGTTTATCTATAACTACTTTTAGCACCTGGGGGACCTGAAATGGCACTTTATTATTGGTCATTTGATTGGGGGAGTGAGAAATACTCTCCATCCCATTATCACCAAGTGGTTTGCTTAATTAAGGCACTTAACCCTAGCAGAGCTGCTCAGAGGCCAACACTTAAAGACTGTAGTGGGACTAAGTGTAACTTTGTGAATGCGATACCGGTCCATCCTAAAAAAAAAACATGCACACTCAGCAAACCATTCCTTGAATTTAAAAGAGAAACAAGTGTGCAAGCACTTTTCTGTACTCAGAGGTGAGTGACACACACTTCTTCAGACTTCTTCAGCAGTGACAAACTCACAGTCCAGCTCCTATTAAGCACTTTCATACAGTTTACAACTAAATTAGAGTAGGAACTGCATGGTCTTTTTTTTTTTTTTTANTTTTTTTTTTTTTTTAGTGAGGCATTTGGTCACATTCTCATTTTGTTTAAATGCTGTAAAGATTATGGAAATTAGAGCAAATCACTGTAGTATGAGAGCTAGGGTATTTCTAAACACAAACAACAGAAACAATAGGGAGAATCAAGGAGAGTGTTTTCTTTGTTGTGTCTCATGGTTTTGTGACTGTCCTGAGAAGTCTTGAAACCTCGCTGTTACTACTAGTATAAAAAATGGCAGTAACCTACCTGACTGAGCCGAGAGGAGCTTGTGTCTGACAAATATTCTGTCTTACCAGCTCCAACCAGCAGTTCCTGGGTATACAGTTCCAGAGTATCTACCCTGGAGTGGGAGTCAAGAAAGGGTTCAGAAATTATATTTCCAATACCAAAATGTGTTCTGGATCTTTGAGTCAAAACAAAAGAAAGTTCATGAATGCAGATGTGACAGTGGGCAGGCACGTTGAAAACGTGGCTGCTTTTGAGGTTTGCTTGTGAGGTCGGGCACCACTCGAAAAATTAAAAAAATGTGGACAGCGTGCTTGATGTGAACGCGCCTTCATCAACAATTGGCCAAGCGAAGATGTGCAGAGGAAGGAAAGGGAGAGAGGGGGACAAGAAAACACAAACAATGGCAAACAGCTTTGACGAGCAACTGGCAGAGGAGGTGAGGAATTATCGGTGGCTAAATGATTCCTACATGAGGGATTATAAAGACTGCCAAATGGCTGCCAATTCCTGGCAGGAGATAGCCAGTGTGGGGATCCCAGTGGAGCTAAAGAGCCTCCCAAACTGCAATGGATGTCCTGGATCTCACAATTCATGAAGCCCAGAGATCATCATGCATAGTTGTCATGAAAGCTGAGAACTATGAATGCCAGGATGCACAGATGGTTTTGGAGATGCACCACATCCGTCCTAAGCATGCACCAGACCTTACTACTGATCTGCTCTTTCCCAAGTAACAAAACCTCCAGTACATGATCCACTTTCATCTCTTTTAAGAGAAGTTCAGATCCCTTTTATCACCAGTAGTATTGTTTTGGTTTTTTTTCTTTTTTCTTTTTTTTTTTTTTTTTTTTNTTTTTTTTTTTTTTTTTTTTAACATAGATGAGCCTGTCAAAGTGGTAAAATACAGTTAGCATTTATCTGGTTAAAGAGTAACTCCACATTTGGTGACTCATTATTGGTTTTTATTGTGTGATTATGAATCATAACATCTTCTGTCAATCTCTGTACAGGATTGGTCAAAGTTAAGTCTGGCTGAAGTCAGCTCAGCGATGCAACAAATTAGTGGAGAACCGCAAGAGAGAATGTTTGATCCAACATTCACAAACTATATGCATAACAAAGGAATCAATGAGTGGTAGTATCTTGAATCTGGACAAGCAGCTGCAACACAAACGGCCAAACAAAATGCAGCGATGGAGGATCCCAACTCGAATGGAGAAGACGCTGACCTTTTAAGCTCGAGTAGAAGCAGCAGGCCCAGATGCCTCCACTCAGCTAATGAGCAGATTCCCGCCTCCTGATACCTGGACACAAATAGGGAAAGCAAACAAGCCAAATGGATGTGACATAAGTAGCAAAGATCTAAAGACATACCCTTTTTAAAAAAAAAAAAAAAAAAAAAAAAAAANTTTTTTTTTTTTTTTTTTTAAACTTCCCACCTAGTCCAAACCCATTCCCCTCTCCTCATCTTTATGATCAGTTTCTTTCATTTTCTTGAAATTATACATAGGCACACAAAGTCAAACTGGTTGTTAATTACTATTAGCAGTATTGGCAGGCATGCGTCTAAGTAGTGCCACTAGTGGGGAAACAGATTGTGAAATCTAAATGGACATTTCACATGTCACCCAGAAAATCAAGAGCAGAGATGTAAGAGCAAAAGTTAATTATACCTGCAAGCAGCGTTACAGCAAGAAGGTTTCAGTTTAGCAATTAATTCATGGCAGGAGAAACGTTATTGCATTAAAATGTGTTCATAATTAATGTTTAGAGATTTAAAACTGAAACTATTTTTCCTGACATTTAAGTTTTATCAATAAATGTCAGTTTAAAATTGAGATGTTGCAATAGCACCACCATTAGGAAAACTGAACTTTGTCACATGATTAACGTAAACATGGGCAAGCAAATGAATAAGGGACAACCTGAATACAGTAGATTCCTATACTTAAACAACTGATTTGGGGATAACTGAGACAACGATGATGTTTCAGGGATTCAGTAAAGAGATAGGATTGCTGGTATAGATGTCCTGTGTCATACAGCGTAGGCTCACGGCATGATGTGGGCACTATGTGGTCCATTGGCAATGTCATGCAGGCTCAGACTTCCATCCAGAAAGAGGAGCTGGATTTCAGGCAGCAGATCTTTGGCATTCAGACAGACGAGGTCCTCTCAGTAGGCAGAGTGGAAGCAACTTTTAATGCAGATCTGGGTCATGCCACACTGCACACAGTGTAGTTTAAGCAGCTTTGGTGATCCCACGCTGGTCAGACTGCCATGATCGCTGTAGTGGGTTACTAGGGTAACAGCAGCACTTGGAGGGTTAGCTGAACAGAGTTGGGCTTAAAGTTTGGACAAGAGGGGAGGAGAGAAACTCTTGTCAATCTGATGCAGCTCGGCTGGTTCAGCTTGGCCAGATGAATCTGGGCGTCAACATGAGGCAAAGCCAGAGAGAGTGAGAAAGATGACAGTTTCTCTCACACTCCAACTTAATCTAAATCAAAAAATTTACAAGCCAGTTTTATTTTTTATTGGAAAGAAGAGCACCCAGGCTGCTAAAGCTAAGGGCACACCTCAGTTTTTTAGATTTATATATATATACAGTATACACACCTTTTGGATATCACTTTTATAATTGACTAGATATAATTTTGAAAGTTGCTTCCCCAAAATGTCATAATATGTTGTTATATGTAAGAGTGTTGTCACTGCAACATCAGCCTGAAAAGATGCAGAGGCAGACAACCTGACTGAAGTTTACCGTGTCCCAAAATGTCTATACACACACTGGCAAAAGTGAATAAGAAAGCCTAAGACCTTGGCCCAGTTTTTTGTTCACTGTCCCACTTTCTGGTAGTTTTGGGGGAGTGGTTTCACAGTCTGAAGGAGGGTTTATCCCTTAATTTGTTTATCCTTAAAAAAAAACAAAAAAACAAAAACACTTCCTCTGTATGTCTTTGGGGAATTGAATGGGGATGTTGAACGGGGATGTACACATGACAAGATGATGGAAAGTTGTCGCTCTCTTAATGACCCATTTTTTTTTGTGTGGTTTGATTTGTTGATCAAAATTAAAGTAATGAAGTGGATTTTACATGAGATTCTTTCACTTTTCTTCTTTCTCTCTGCTCTCAATGTCACTCGTTCTATGTCCTTTACATCTTTTTCTCTTTACTTTTTGCCCTCTCTCATTTTCTATCTTCTCTTCTCTTCTCTTCTCTTCTCGCACACTCATTCCTGTCACTGTTTGATCAAAATCCACTGCTTGGATGATGTTGCTTTTAGGTGAAAGCTTGGCAGTAAATAAAAATAAAATGAAACGAGATGAATAAAATATGAGTGTGATAATGAATAAATAAAGGTGTGACTGTATTAATAAGAAAGAGTCAGAGGTTTCTGACAGA
This sequence comes from Lucifuga dentata, assembly GCA_014773175.1. Lineage (NCBI taxonomy): Eukaryota > Metazoa > Chordata > Actinopteri > Ophidiiformes > Bythitidae > Lucifuga > Lucifuga dentata. The sequence continues at coordinate 54,452 of VXCM01001968.1, forward strand.
TAGAATTCAACACACGCCAACATCACCCACACACACTGCGCTGATGAAAGACTAAGCTGTGTGGGTTATCAGACAGGCCTTCTCCCTTTACCTCTCTGTCACATTCTGTTTCTCTTCCTCTCATTTTCATTTCATTCCCACTGTCACTTTATTGGCATATCTGTTTATCAGAACGGTATACAAGTATTATGTACAATATCAACCAAGTTGTTTAATTTTGTTCTCCTAAAGCCAATTTATAATAGTTGGTTTGAAAAAATAAAATGCACATAACAAATAATAACAATTGATTATTTGGTTTAAAATCACACTTCATGAGTGCATAATTATCAATATCTGTGACATAAAATAGCTTCTCTGTTCACCCCTGTCATCCAAATCTTCCACTGACAATGATGTACACACCAAAGGCTACATCCAGTGAATGGTCTAAAACATCATGGATAGGGCTGGAGATTTCAAAACTGTTTTATTACAGTCATTTACAAAAATAATTTTATTTTAATAAATGGTGGAGATCCTCAAAAATACAGCGAGTGTTACATATGAAACATTTCCCAGCACTTTAATGATGCATTTTGGTTTCCAAGCGTGCCCTGGAGGAGAGGGATAAAAGAAAAGACAAATGGAATACGCTTAAACTTACCAAATAAATTAATACGTTTCTCATTTTTCATATTTTAGATCAATAGGGAAACAACAGAATCTCATATTTTAGAATGACCGAATCTAATGCCACACCTCCTGCAACCCCACTGAGGGTGATCCAAAAAAAGGTCAGTCGCCGTGGCAACAAGATGAAGCAATGGTGACTGACCACAGTCATTATCATTCCTGTCAGGACAGGTGTGAGTGTTGTCAGCTAAACTAGCTCTTGATTGGTTCAAACTGCCTGGAGGCCAGCAAATCCCTAATCAGACTGTTAGCATATGGGAGACAGAGAGAGAGAGAGAGAGAGAGAGAAAGGGAGCATTAGAGGAGGGGTGAGGTGTTAAAATGAGAAGATATTTGCCATTACAATGACTGGACAACAGATCCCATGTCACATCAGCATGCAGCCACGCACAAACATGATTTTTCAAAAAACATGCAATTACACACACAGACACCATGGGCAGATTCATAAAAAAAAAAAGAAAACACAGTAACTACATGGCATCATACTAAATAGATGGCATGATAATTGAAGCTCACTACATCAATGATATGAGAGCTGCTTCATATTCATGAGTCACACTTTATTACTCTTACTCTGGTGTCAAAGCAAAACTGACATCTTAAATCCGCAAAAGAAACGTAAATTCTCTGCTTTAGAGCTCCACATTTTACATGATAGACATTGTTTGGTGCCTTGGAGGTGTGACTGGTGTGTTTCACGTGCGAGAGAGACAGAAAGAGCAGCAGATGAGGCTTGAAGAAGAAGTGCAATGCCATGAGAAAGTGATCAGGAGAAAACTGGATCAAAATTTGCCACTTAAATACACTGACTGATCAACTGAGTGGGCTTAAATGTTAAATTTAGTGATTAAAATGTCACTTAGATTTCATACTGCAGAAATTTACCACCAGGCTGAAACATAAAACACTCCCCTGACATGTAAATAAGGAAATACCCGAGTAAAAAATAAACAAATAAAAAGTTTAAAATAAATAAAAAATTTTAAAAAAGGTGGTAACAGATATTTATGATTGAGGGAACATGGCTATGTGATGGTATTTGCCCTTATCGACATGTTAAGTCTGGTGTTGTGTGTTATGAGTCCAGCTTCATGTGTGTTCAGTATAGGTTTCTGTCTATGTGTTGGGACAAAGGCAGATGTGTTGTTTATGCCCGTACATTAAGCATAATGCCATGCTCCTCAAACCACCCTGTCTGTTAACTTTCACATCTCCATTTTTACTATTCTTGTCACTGTAGTGCAGGTTCCTGTTGTTTGGGTGTGGTAACAGCTCAATGCCTTCCTGGTACCATAAGGAAGTAGGTGTGACAAAATAAATCATACTGCAGTTGTAACATTACTCCTAGTGCACACACACATATACAGAGAAGACTAGAAATCAAGGGAAACGGACAAACACACAATACATGTGCAGACACACATAGGATGTAGTGCCGTGATACACGAAGAAACAGGACATGGACATCAGCACAAAGATAAAATGAACAGGAATACAGGAATAACACAAACATCCAACTTGGGCATACATAAACTTCAGACAAAAATGATCATGCATAACATCAGCACAGATATACAAATACACACAATGTAGCATACTAATAGAGACACACATGCACAAACAGTACACAGACACAAACACACAAAGGCTCTTTGTTGCAGGGAGAAGTGAAAATTAAATACAACTCCAGTCATCAGGTACCTTCTCGCATGGATGTCACCAGTAAATGTCTTTCTCTCTTCCTTCTCATTTTCTTTCCCCTTTTTCTCCCTCTGTGTCTCTGTCCCTGCTTTACAGCCTGCCGGCACTGCCGCCCGGGCTAATGTAAAGAAAAACTATTTTCACTTTGATGTGTGTGTGTGTGTGGGTGTGGTTATGGTTATGTACACTACCTGTTGTGTGTGTGGCGTTTCCCAGTGGCTGTATGAAAGGTGTGAAGTGTATATGTGTGTTTGAGTACATGAGTGCTTGCTACCTGTGGTGTGTGTTTGTGTGTGTGTGTCAGTCTGTATTTAGCATGTAGGGTTTGTATCTGTTCATGCATGTGTATGATGTGTATACAGTATACATCTATCTTATTTGTATTATGCCAGATACAAGGAGTGGGAACACTCAAGGGAACCCTGAGTGTTCCCACTCCTTGTCTCTGCTTTCTGTGTTCCTGGAGAACACTATTTCTGGAGTACAAGCTACAGGAAAAGAGAACATAGAGAGCTATTTAAAGAGATGAAGATCCTAAAGGAAGGTGAAAAGAAGGATGGGAAACAAAAATATAGGGTGAACAAAGAGCAAGAAAACAGGTGAGACTGGGAAAATGTTCATCTGATTGGCATACAGAAGCACGCACGCACACACACACACACACACACACACACACACACACACACACAANATTGGCATACAGAAGCACGCACGCACACACACACACACACACACACACACACACAACTAACATAAGATTTAGGTCGTTCATCAGTTCTCAGCCTGAATAAATGGCAGACAGATAACATATTGAAGTGTATGTGACAAGGTTTGCACATACATGTGTAGGAGTCTGGGTGTGTGTGCATGCATGTGTGTGCAATATGGGGGGGTCAGGATCTGGTGTTATGAAGGCCTGCAAGCTAAAATTGTTCACGTGTATGTGGGTGAAATGCAGTGATCACAATGTGTGTGTGTGTGTGTGTGGTGTGTAAGTAACTGTGAGCATGGTGTGTATGAGCAACAACATCCATCCATCACACTTACTAGCTGGCTCTCAGCATGTCAGGGTCTCTCTAACACACACACACACACTTAGCTTGGGAACCTTTTGGAGTCTGTTGCCTTTCTTTCTCAAACCCATACACATAATCATTGTCGTTGTTGCCATGACAACCATAATACTACTTTTTTTTTTTTTTTTTTTTTTTTTTTGAGTAGTTTGAACTTGCAAAGAAGCAGTTCATCTGCTTTTCAACACTTGAGTTTTAGTTTTGCTGGCTAACTAACCTTCCATCAATCCATTTAGTCGCCACTTATCTGGATGAGTGGGAACAGGGTGAGCAGAGCAGGCCAGACATCCTTTTACTCAAGAGCTTCATGTCTGCCCGGGGGATTCTGGATCCCTTCCCATGTGTCCTGAATCAACCCAACATTTCCTTCCAGCTGTCTCACTCAAAACACACATCAGCAACTAGAAGAGCACTCATTAGATACCTCTGTCAAGGGTGGGCTGTGTCTGTCTGCATTCCAGGTGCAGGCAGGCACCCATTTACAGAAAATTACAATTTCTGATTCAAAATAACTTTATTAATGAGAGCGGGTGGGCAGACGAAGCATGGTGTTCCAGCTGTACAAATTGCATTGAGAGAGAGAGAGAGAGAGAGAGAGAACACTCACAACCAATCAGATCTGTAATTGATGGGATCAGTTTAAGTAAGGTAATCAAGCTCCTTTAACGTGGAGATGATTCTCCTAATTAATTTCAGCTGTTTCAAACCAAGGTATTAAATGTAATCTGACTAGCAGTGAAGTGTTTCATTCCCAAATGGCCAATACTGATTTCAACAAAAGAAACTACTACCTGATGCTCAGCATACACAGAGTATTACATTCTCTCAAGTGCTCTCATTTTGCAAATAATGGAATTGGGATAATTATATATTTCAGAGATGTTCAGTAATGGATTTTCTTTTCCATACAGCTATTTTTGGAGAAAATCTATTTTTCTTGAGAGAAGGATAAACAGTTTTATCTTTCATGGAATGAAATTTGGGAATATATACATATATATAATTTTATTTTTTTATTTTTTTTATTGCATATGTACATTGCAGCCACACAATAAGGCATACCAGAAACACTCTGGAGTCACATTTGGTCTAGATATGATGCATGTCTAGGAACAACTGCTCTGTGAATAGAAATAAAGTTTTACAGACACCCCCCCCCCCCC
>VXCM01001968.1:59167-93036 GCA_014773175.1 Lucifuga dentata
CCCCCCCCACCCTCACCCTTTAAATAAACCTTTTGTTTACATTCAGTATTTGAATGATCCCTCCAAATGGTTTTATTTTTCAGCCAACTCTTATATTTGCATATTATTATTTTTTTCTAAATTAAGAGTCCTGATACAATTGGTTATATATTTTGAATTTTGGAGTGTGATGCTTGTTACTATGGCAACACACCCAGTCCTTATGCCTTTCCTTGCAGATGGTGGATCCACATGTAGTTTGTTTTTGCTGAGCCCAACCAGGTCCCATGAGTACAGACCCACCTACTAGGCACTTACCCATGAGTTCTGCTTTTAGGTCTAGGTCCAGGAAGAGGCCTCAGTTTCCCTACTCTAAGTCCTATGTACAAGTAATTCTTATTTATAAGGATTCACGAACCTCTTTTAGTCTGGCCTCTCACCTGTTTCTCTTGGATGACCAGTTTCTCTTGGATGACCCTCCCAGGGGCTATTAGGCTTTATATATTCAATATTTACAAAATTTATAACCTAAAAGATACAATTAGGCACCAAGAGGTACACATTTGTTCTCATGAGGGCTGGAAATAGTGCATCTATAAATGCATACACTTGTCAGACAAATGTTAGAAGAGGCATCATGACTTTCCAAACTTTTAACATCAACACTTGTTCTGGCAGACTTACTGATCTGGTGTTGCACTTTGACTCTGTCCTCAAACTTTGAAACTAAAGTATCTACAGTTACTGATCGTAAGACAAAATAATCAAATCCTAGGACCAAATCAGGTGTTTCAAAAGTGCATTTAAAACATTTAACCAAGTTTTGCTATATTGTTCACCAACTCTTTTTTTCCTAATTTTATCTGAAAGTTGCAGATTGGAGATGTGTTTCTCTAGGTCAACACCAACAATAAAGTCTGCAATAAACATCCATTAGTAGTCTGGCTTTGGAAGGAAAAAGAAAGCTGTCTAACTAATATAATCTCTACTTGAAATATATGGATTTACCATCCAGCAAATGATAGCCTTCCACAGTGAAAACTGAACTGGGTTAAAAGTTCATTTGTGCCAAACTTAAAAATTATATAGCAGTTCAACACAGGCTACAGAATTTGTGCCATTTGATTAAATACATATTTACTAAGTGCATATGATTATGCAGACTCTTCAGGGTGCATTACATTAATTTGACTGGTTGTGTACGGTTTTCTCCTTAGAATTATGTTAAAATGCAACTGTTTTGCATTTGCATGGCAAGTCTAAAAGAAACACAATGCCAGCTGACTTGTTATTTTATTAATTATCTGACAAAATATTTCTATTAAACTGATCAGGAAGAAAAAAGGAGGTACATTTACTCTTAAAAATAGCTCTGTTTATTGATGATACATAAATTAAATTCTAGGAGTGAAAAAATAGACAAAATTTCACTCAAAAAACAAATTAAAAGTAAAAAAGGGAGGGACACATGGCTTTAAGACATTTTCATAAATAATTAAAAACCAAATATGTGAAGCATTTATACAGTGACTTCAGGCAAACATATCAAGGTCTTCAATGTCAAAGTGAGACTTTTCATCCACCTCATTGACGTCCGCGCCAAAACAAAATTTTCATTCAAAAAAATAAAGTATATGTTGCCCAAAAGTAATAATTTCCATAAATTTAAGTACAATATGCAGATTGTTTACTTTCTTCATTGTGTTTTTGGCCTTTGAGTTGCCTATTATTTCAATCCATCTGATGGAAACGCACTTGAATTATTTTGTTTTTTTTAGTGGTGTTTGAAGAAAAAAAAGTGTACTATTCACTCGATACTTGAATGGAAACTGTTTGTCTTTCTGTTTGTCCCAACTCTGGAATCTTCCTGTTGCCCCTCAGAAGGTTTTCATTTCTGTTGTGTGGTCTTTCCCCTTATTACTTGTGTGCATGTGTGTTGTGATAGAAAGACCGTGGTCTCTCACACTCACTGGGACGCAGTGGAAGGTTCATGCTGTGAGTCTCTGGCTTGCTCTGCCACACTAAAGGTGTTTCATTATCATTGGTTAGTACTCTCAGCAGGTGACAGAAATTGAGTGAGGAAAAAAAAAGATGACAAAGCTAAAGAATCTTAAGAATAATATCAGCTTATCTTATTTTCATCATTTTTTAAGAAGAATCAGATCGTGTTTTCTTTTTGCAGAAGAGGTCATTCATGTAGCATAGAACACAGTTTCAATAGCATTAAATATTTCACATGCAACAAACATGAAGCCAGTTTGATCATATGAACACATTTCTACTGTATATCAATATGCACTTTATGTTAAGCGCAACTTACTGCTAGTCACCTCACACCTACATTATAGGAAGAAATGGGTGTCTGCTAGAGCACATAATTGTCATTAAGAAACATCAGTGTCACATGCATGTTTTTATTTTTGAGCGTATGGATTTGATTATTGTCATATATTGAATGGTCAGTATTACATCAGTGTTGTTTAAAGAGAAATACCAGTGTTATATAAAATTATTGCCCATGGCATTTACTGCTAGCTGTCCATGTCTCTTTAGATTCCATGAGCAGTACCAGTAATCAAACCTGCTCGTGGATTGACTGAAGCACTCTATTTATTTGTTTATTTATTTATTTGTATTTGGACCCCATTAGCTTTGCAGTGACACATTATAAATGTATTACCACCAACAAATAGTTTAGTTAGCAATTGTGCAATCTGACCAAATAAATGTCAAGCCATTTTACAGCTTCTAATCTAGTTATTCATCACATTTTTTAAAGATTTTGTAGCAGCTGTAATGGTCAAAGCCCATACATTTGACATACTGAGAAATAAAATAAAATGGACAGATGCAGAAGTGACGATGATGCTCTGGCTATTGAGATGCACTGATTGTAAGTAATTTGGGGTGAAAGCTTAGAAATGTTTCATCAGTGTGCCCTGTTGTGCATAGGCTCAGGGAATTTGAAACCTGCTAGGATATGTCTTGGACATCTTCATGATCCTTTATTTTTTGCAGTATATGTATTATTTCTGCAAATATGACAGGAAAGTTGTTGTAAATTAAATCGTTACATGACTAAATTTCTAAGACAATGAGTGGGTACCTATCTGTCTAATTAGCCTGCAAGAAGCCAAGAAGATTCTGCCACTATGTGTTGGTATGCTTGACTGGCGTGGTATAAACAGACTACTCCCTGTATGGGCAAAAGAGGTTTCCAGGCTCATATTTGTCGAAGCATGCTTGGCAAACTTTTCCTTGAAATAGTTTGCCAAGTGTGTGCACCATGCTCAGCGTGCTGTTTTGGCACTTCTTGCTGAGGCATTTGGAGTAACAGTGTTCTTATAAGTTCACTGCATCATGTCACACCTATGTGAGACTGTATCAGGTTTGACGTATGTCAGATTGTGTGATGAAATCCTGGTGAATCATAGAGTTACAACAAGCGGGAAAAAACTATGCAGACAAAAACGTGCCTTTAACTCTTCATCCTTTAGTGCTGATTTATAGATATTGTTTGTAGGAGCAATCAAATTGTGTAAGAATTGTCAGAATTTTTTGTGGGCTGCCTTTGCTCAGTCAAAATTTTGTAATAATTGTTAGAATTGTGTTATAGATTGCCAAATTCATTAAGATCATCAAGAATGCCAAATTGCTCGTCAGTCAATGTGTCTCATACTGTGATCTAGGACAACAACTATGGACTGATGATCAAAGGTTTCATCTCCATTGTTAACCTTTGTCCACCCAAAGTTGCAGTTTCTGGGAGCCTCAAGACACTGACCATCGCTACGACTTCAGGTGCCATAAATAAACCTGGAAGCTAGCAATTCAACATTAAAACTCTTGCAAACACAAAAAATTGCAACACTGTTTGCTAATAGTTTCTCTCTGGGATGTACGTCAGCAATTCTGCAGTTCAGCAAACAAGCAGTAAACACTGGCTACATCTGCAGGTCAATTCATAAAACCCAGAGCACATTTTATCTATTATCATCTTCATCTGCCTTTTGCTGTGGTGACGCCACAGCAAACCCACATCTAAGTGATGAGAGTGTGGTTCCAACCCAGCAAGCTCATTCCTAATTGGCTGAAGAGTGAGCTGTCATACTCAATCATCAGCTGATTAATTTTCCATTCTCTCCTCTTGTCTGTGGGACTGTGTTCAGTTCAACAGGAAAGCTGCACTGCAGCTTTCCTTCCATTAGAACATTTAGTGGTTTTGCCCTCATTATCACTCAGTTGGTTGTCACACCCAACCAGAGGACAGGTTTGGAAAAATAGAGAAGAAAGGATTGTATTCTCTCAGTTTGAACTTCACAAAGCTCCCATCCTCTAAAATCTGATAACTAAAAGAGGAAGGAAATCTCTAGATAGAATAGTAGCTCAGCAGTAACTTGTTTTTATAAAATAACATTTAAATGTGCGGGCATGTTAGGTAGTGTGTCTTTGTGCACATGTTCAAGGTTAAATACTTTGTCCTTCATATGAAAATTGCCTTGAAGTGTGGCAAGAGACCACTACTGTAGTTCATAAAGGCAGTAAAATTAGAGATACATTGCAGAAGCATAAACAAGACCACCAATAATTAAAATAAATAAACACAGCAGATTGAATGACCTGGTTAGTTTGTTTTGTGTGTGTGTGTGAGAATTTTGGCATCCATCTGTGATTGGAAGTAAGCATGCTATTGTGTGCATGTGTTTTTCAAAATGTGTGTGCATACATTTTTCTATAACTTGCAGCTTCTCCCAGTGGCTTTGAGTCTTTGAGTAACTAAGCGTATGTGTGTGTGTGCGCATGTGTGCACTCCTTATTTGTCTGTTTGTGCATGTACCCACACTATGCAACTACACTGCCAAATTCATTAAATTTGCATTACTCAGCCCGATTAGAAAACGTGCCCTCCCTCCTGCAGAAAGATGAAAGATGAGTGGAGTACAGCAAAAGACCAGTGAGGATAAAGAGGATGAAGAGACGGGAACAGCAGTAGCCTGAAGATTAGACAAGCACACGTGTGACCAGAAGGTTTGAATCCCAGTCAATTTCTCCACCAAATGGAGAAAATATTCTGATAGAAAGTGACAGAGAAACAAGTTCATCAGAATATTTTATTTACATGCGTTATAGTACACTGATTCAAGTCAGTCACCTGACAGCCCTGGTAGGAAATAGAAAGCTCAGCTAGAAAGTAATTGCCTGTGATTGCTACTGGCAGGAAATGTAAACATTGAATAGTTTGGATTTGTATTTTTTTGTGGTATGAGCCTTTAAGCAGGAAGTGACCCACTCTGAACCTCCATTGTTAGAGTTCAATGTTAATGCTTCCAGAAAAGTTCAGCGCAAAACTTTTTTTTACTATGCTTTTAATCGATGATTTCTCGCTCAGTTTTCAGAGTTTTTAAACATGTTATACATTCGTGCCTTCAGCCTACCGTCCTCTAACTCACGGTGTAAGACTTTCCATGTCTCAGAAACCAAACAACATACAGAAACTAAACTTAGTAGCCATGTTCAATATCTCATTCATTACTCAGGGAACAAAAATTGCAGTAGTTAGCCTGATGGTGGTGCTGTAAACCACTTATACATTTAGGCCTATAACTTTGGATCCGTAAGTCATAGCTTAAAAATCCTTTTTTCCCTGGATTCCACAGGTCTAGACACAGCTATCCATGTAGGCCACAACACATTTTAACCATTTTGAATTTTGGATAATCATTAACATCCAACAGAATTAACTTGTTCGCCAAATGCTAGTGTTTTTATATTGGTTATTTCTGTTGGCAAATGGCAATTAATTCTGTTTAGATATGATTGCAGTGAGGCACCTTGGTGAAGATTCAGAGAAAGGTTGTGATCGTGGTTAGAGAAAAAGTCAACAACTATGGATTGTCTTATACTGACTACCAGTATAAGACAGAGACAGGATTGAAGGCAAACTAATTACACACCACACCTAGAGTTTTTACTGTCTTATATGAATGCCACACAACTTCCTGTATTGCCACAAAATTTCACCACTAAATGTAAATTCCCATCTTTATATGAAGACAATTCACCAAAGATGCATGTTTTTGGATTACAAAAGGAAGCCAAATGACCCAGAGAAAATAAGACATGGGGAAACATGAAAAATCCACAGAGAGAGGTGCCACAAGTTCAAACCCACAACCACATACAACCTTATAACAGACTGATGACTTGTCCAACATAGAGCCTGCCTCAGCCAGTGAAAACTGGGATATGCTCCAGTCCTTCATCACCCTACAAAGGATAAGCAGGCATAATGAATGGACGGCTATGAATATAATTCGAAACAGAGACATAGTGACAGTATGGCTGAGATCAGGGAACTGTTTGTTATGTTCAAACTGCTGGAAAGCATTGGCAGTAATAGAAGTAAATGTGAGACAACATGCACAACCAAATTAAAATCTTCAGGTATACAGGTTCTTTTTATGTTTGTGTTTTGTCAATTCCTGTAATTACCTCACTTGTTGTGACTGTTCTTGTCTACTTAATTATGATTTCGTTCATTACTCTGAATCTCAAAGTCGCCTAGCCTTGCTTGAATAAAATTGTGCTCATTGTCCAACACAGTTAATTAAGAATCTGTTCTACAATATTTTTGCTTAAAACTATACCCAGAATAAAAACAAGACTTCATTATTGTTCTAGGCCCACTTTAAACTGCTTTTCAATCAGTTCTCACTGTTGTATTAGACTATCCATACTTATGTATGTTCCTTGCCAAATAACATTATAAAATGGCAAAAAGTCAGTAACAAAAGAGACAAATGGAGCAATGAATGAGGAAAAAAAAAGCAACAAAACATAACACAATAATAAAAAGCAAATAAAATCTGAAAAATTAACAACTGAAGATAATGTTTCATAAAGCAAAGCAAACAGAAGAAAAAGCTGAAAAATGTATAAAAATACAAAACAATAAAAAGAAAATGAAAGAACACATTAAAAAAAAGAATACATGGAAAATGACAGAAAATGTGAGGCAAGATGGGCTAGGAGAAAGAAAGAGAAGAAGAGGGAGGGAAATGGGAGCCTCCAGATGGAAAGTTTGCGTTGCCGGGGTGGGTTGCTGAGGAAGTCATTAAGCAGCCATTTCATCTGCGTCTGCTTGGCTAGCGAGGAATCTAATTGCATCTGAGGAGAGGAGAGGAGAAATGCCAAAGTACATTTAGATCAAAGATAGAAGACACCAGAGAGCCTGTAGTCACCAGACCTCCTCCTCATCTCATCCTCTCACTTTGGCTTGCTTTCTTGCTTTCGTTCTTGCCATCTTTCACTTTTTACCTTGTTTACTAATTTTCTTTCACATTTAAAATTTATTTTCTGATCTTGTTTTCACTTACCCACATTTTCTCTACCTCTCTGATTCTCTCATCTCCCCCAGACTCTCGATTCCCTCGCCCTCTTTGGCTCTTGCATTCCTGGAGACTGTGAGTGGTGCAATGTGGGATTTTTTTTTTCTGGCTCATATTCCCTCTGATGGCTCTAAATACTGTCACACATCACAGTCATTAGGAATACAAGTGATTCTTTATTTTACACAGTCTGAAGAGAAAAGAAGCCTCAATGCTCCCTCGCTCCCGTTATCCATCTCTTTCTGACCATCATTTCTCCTCTACCATCTGTTCATTTCTGTCTCTCACATCCTCTTTTTTTTCTCTCCACTTGCTATGTTGGCTGTCTTTTTTTGGGTGCTGATTATGTGCCATGGGGAAAATAAAAAGGCTCTGACAGTATTTTGTGCTTGTTTGGGCTACTGGCATGGTAGTTTATTTGCAAGGTTTGTTGTGCTTATTGTATGTGTAGGCTGGTCTGAGGTATGGTGGGTTTTAGAGTGTTTCTACTACTTATTTTTCCCCAACTTTGTTATGAAGTGTCTAAAAATGTTGATTAGTCGAAAAGTTTTTGGGAAGGAAAGGCAATTAGAAAGAGCTTGTAGTTGATTTAACAAGATGTGTGTTTGTGTGACTATATTCACACTAACCCTGGGTAATGTGTGTGCTTACTGACTTGCTTGTGTGTGCGTGCATAAATGATCGTGTGTGTGTATGCATGCATGCATGCATGAGAGAGAAACAGAGAAAGAGAACTTGCAGTAATTACTTTGTGTGGAACTGGCCTTCATTTCCCCCCCTAAAACAAGAAATTGCTTAACCAGTAGAGAGGGGAGGCGGCTGAGTGGTTGGTTAGGATGCTGGAAGAGGACTTACATTAGATAGAATTAAAACAGCTATTAATTACATTCAGGAAGCCAGGTAATGTACTATTTAAAAAAACAATGTGAAAAAGTGGTACCTACTATATTTTAGCATCAGCTTGTCCCCTTTCAATTAATGGTAAAATAAAATGAGGCAGCTGCTTTCCAAAATGTGCTGTCTGCATTTTAGAATGCACCAATGCTGTTTGTATTCAAAGATGAAAAATGTCCAGCTGCTTAGAAAAGCACTATGGTTATCTAATTATTTAGATAACTAATACCATGGAATCAAAATATCATTGATATGTAACTCCATACATTTTATTTTGTGTGTCTTGCATTTATGTTGTTTTAATGCATGAAAAAAGTATACAAATGAACTCTTACACAGCAACAGGGATGAACATGAACACTGGTTAACAGGAATTGCGTGAACAGTGAGTTTACTTACAAGTAGGAGAAGTTACAAGGAATGCTGTGGCAAGCTGGCTGAGGGAGCCTTTTGTATTAAAATGTATGACTTGTTTTGTTCTGACTGTTTTCATATGTTCAATCCTGATGGCACTTCTTGAAGAGCTGAAGACTGAAACATGAAGAGCAACAATAGGAAATCTTCAATTGTCTCCTCATATAATCTTGTAGCTTACTTGTCACATTAGTGGAGTATTACTAAATGGCATACAGGTTTAATATTCATTTTGAATAGAAACAGTAAAGTCAATATGTCAGCTGGAACTGTGTAGGCACTGTTTTGGCTTAGAGCCATATAGGTTCAGGCGAGTTAAAGCCCTGTTGGTCACATTGACTGTTTAGAAAGTCTCATTAATTTTCCTATTGACCTGTACGGAAAACAATCATGAAATATTAATCAGGGTAAAAATCACTGTACCACTTCACCAACAGTAATGTGTCATTAATGACACTGTTGCAAAAATACTGGCATGAAGACACACACAGCACAAGGACATAAAGACTTAATATTTATGATACATGCACATACATGCACGCATTGTATCCCTAGACACTGTAGATCAGGACTTCAACATCCCTCTGTCATGTGACTCATAGATTCAGAGGCTGGATCTTGAATTTGTAAAATAAATATATTATAATATCCTATTCAAAGGCTCCTCCAAATGTGGAAAAGAAATGCAGCCTGCTCCAGCCAAATTTGGAGGCAACACCAACATATCTTGAGGTCGTCAGTTGTTTAATGAAGCATTCAGAAGATCCTTGTCAACTCGTAAACGTTAAGAAACATCAAATGACCAAGTTGTATTTGCCAGATGATTCTATACAGGTAATCACTGATAAGTATATCATTTAGTGCATACTAAATTAAAAGAAAAGCCACGAAGAACCTGAGGTCCTCCAGTGGTTGTCACCAAACTATAGAAACAGAGTTTCTTTCTTTGCTGATGTGTTTCTTATACACCATCATCAACACGAGCTTTCTTCTCCAATCCATTAGTTAATTCAGAGTTTAACATTTTAAAAGAAAAAAGAAATATCTCAAAATATTTAGTTTTAGTTTTTTGTTTAACTTTATTTGCTTTTCTATTTTTGTGTCATTAGTTGTATTTTGTTTATCTGGTCGTTACCCCTGCGTGTTTTCTTTTACATTAAAGAATATCAGCAAACATTGTAGTTTACAAAATGTTCTTCATATTTGATAATGTAAGACTTTTTTTCTGAAATAAGGAGAAGGAATTAATCAAAACACTTTATGGATTATGTTTGTGATGATGAAGTCTCTATTTGTGTCTTGATGCGTGCAGGCCTGTGATTGAACTGAGATCGATACTCATGAACTAATAAGTAAAAAATGAGTATGACACTGCATGGAAAATAGAAAGAAAAGAGAAAGGAAAATGAGTGATGGAGTGTGTTTCTGTGCATGTGAGGAAAGCTCAGAAATGGCAAAGAAAGCCAAAAGCGTGTTAAGTTGCTATGTTGAAACAAGTTAACACTTTGACTTCAGGGAGAAGCAGACATCAACCACCTAGCACTGCAACATTCAAAGAACCAGTTGCTACTTCACAGTACTGTGATTGTGGACACTTTGCTGATGAAGAGTAGCATCACTAATGGATCAAATGAAGCCGAGAGAAAGAGTAAGACACTGCATAGCAGAAATGTAAGTAAGTGTGAGAGAATTGCAGGTGTGGGTAGAGAGAGAGAAAATGGGTATGCAAAACTCAAAAAAGTAAATGCCTGAGTGAGAAAAAGAGAAAACATGAGAGACAGCAGAGGAGGTGAACACATGTGATAACCAAACTCTTCCACCTGTGAAATAATAAGATATGCTGGTTTATCACTTTCCCTCCTCTTCATTTCTTTTGTTCCCTTCTTCCTGTAGAGATACAGGTGTTGCCAGGAGGCAGAGGAGCGGTACTTTAATGTAGCTGCTATCAGTTAGTGCTATGATGTCTTTGTCCTTTTACCTTCTGTTCTATCTCCCTGTCCCACTTTGTCACAACGAATATTAACGTCTGAAAAAAAGTTCATCCAACTTATTGAGAAAGTTGAGGAGAGAAACAGGGACTGAACTAAAAAGGCCAGTACAAAAAGTATTTTTTTGACAGGTCGAAAATAGTTTTATTAATCCTGCTGTGGAGTGTGTTCTATATAAATTGATAATAAAAAAGCATTTACATAACTGGTGTATAAAAAGTATCACTTGTGCAAAATCCTAGGGTGTGTTTTAACACAGACTAATGTCTCAATCAAATAGTTGCCAGACAGTTTCATTAAATGTAACTACCACCTTTACACAGATTTTTTTCAGGATATTTTAAAACCAAATTCAATAACAGTTCAGCAAAAACATATAAAACATATACTTTATGTCAGAACATTCCTGAATGCAATAACTGTCTTAGCTACATCTTTAAGTCTTCCATGTATGATGAATGTAAAGCTGAGATGGTATCATAATGTGTAATTTAATGTATATTTTACCACATATGGACCAAAGCATCTGAGTTAGAATCTCTCACTGGTGCAACTTGTTGTGTCAAAGCAGACTCAGGTGTTGTGTTATGTAATAAAATATCATCCAGAACATCAACACTGAAGCGAAATGTTCGGCTATTTTTTTAACAGCAGCCATAAGGAAAGAAAATGAAACATGTACCATGGAAAATGGTATGTACTAAATACCATCTATTGATAAAATTGTCTTTGACCAGAGATAATGGAGGACCAAGAGAATTGCACTGACATTTCACTTGGCAATATCAAAAATAGCTCTACAAATCCCCTGCTGTACAGCATGAGATCTGTAGTCACAGAGCGACAGTAATAGCATGTTTTCATAGTTACTGTAACCAAGAAAATTACAAATATACTCTAATGAATGAGCTTTTTTAGAGTGCAATAGGTGTGATCATATAAAGCTTTGAATTTTCTTTGGTAACAGGAACAAGTAAGGTTTTATTTTATGTTATTATTACGTAGGCTAACCAGTGATTTGTTTACCATTTAAATGTGCATTGATTTCTACTGCGTAATTATTATTTATTTAGTTAGTTAGTTTCACAGAAATTTGTGAAATCTGTCTTTAATTGCATCCTTATACTTTACTCTTGCTTTATCCCCAAGAAGATGTTATTGGAAAATTTAAAGTACTTCTGCAAGTACTACCACTGTGCTAATCATTTGGGTTACTTCAAAACTTGTACACTATTTTTGAAAATGGATTTTATAGGCTTCCCAGTGAATTGGACCGAAGCAAAACTTTGTGCTAGTGTACCATTTTATATATGACAACCTTTTCTTTTAGAGAGTATAACTTCCTCGGCATAGCAGTCCCATTTCTCCCATCTCTTGACAGCTGTGCTATCGTTTCTGTGGCACACTGTATATTTTAATACTAATCCCCATATACCATCAAAGAGAGAAGGAGGTCTGATTGTTACAGTAATCCCCTGGGATCCTTATTGGAGGAAAGTGAATGAGAACAGAGGATTAAGTAGCTGTGACGGCCAATATCTTCTGTAATTAGCCAGTTAACAGCCTTGGTGATGGAAGGATTACCCGGGATTTTAACCGAAAACTTGACAGAGGCTACGCATGACTGACAGATTGCACAGCATTATGTCCTAGTGGTACTGGAGAGAGAGTCGGTACAATGCAAAAGGAAATGAGAAAAGAAGAACAAGAGAAAAAGGGAAGGCGGTCGAGTGAAAAATTGGAGGGAGTGAGTAATTTTGTTCTAGTTAAACTTCTCATTCAGCCAGGATCTTTGACATTTTACCAACTCAGCTCGTGGCTTCCTCAATTCTGACTGAGAGAGTGCAAGAGGCTGCTGTTAAAGCTATTTGATGGTATTTTGCAGCCACCAACTTGGCAAATCATGCCTGACATAAAATATTTCCATTTCAACTAGTCACATGACTATTGATCAAAAACACTTGATCCACCTGTGTCGCTTTATACCAGGGTTCCCCAATTAGTTTTCCGCAAGGGTCAAATTATGTCAAGCATGCCAAGCCAAGGGCCAAAACGTCTGGGGGGTTTTCTATTGCGCCAGTAAAACTTGTTTTATGTGCAGATGTTGTTGTTGCTATAATAATAATAACAATAATAATAATTATTATTAGTAGTAGTAGTAGTAGGACTGAAAAAATGCACTCTTGAAACAAAATAAGTCCAAAACCAACCATTTAATTAGCCATTAGTTACCATCAGNAAAATGCACTCTTGAAACAAAATAAGTCCAAAACCAACCATTTAATTAGCCATTAGTTACCATCAGTCTACAAATACCAAATAGTATTATTTGCTTTTCTTGTGGCAAACAATTTTATATTTTTGCATTATTAAATTTGTTTTTATATTATTTAATTGTTGTATTAAATTTTACCAACTATAGTTTGCTGTTGTTTTAGTAGTACTGCCTTTTCTACTGTTTGTGGTATCATTTCATCTATTTGTTTTTTTAAATTAAATTCTGTAGCATTCATATCCCCCCCCCCCCCCCCCCCCCCCCCCCCCCNCCAATATAGTAGGTGTTAGTTTAACATTCCAGACCAACATCAGCAGCAGCAGTTCTGTCATGTGACGGGTGTCTTTAGTGCCAATGGGTCGGTACGGGCCAGACATTTCGCTCTCACGGGCTGGATCTGGCCCATGGGCCACCTATTGGGGTTCCCTGCTTTACAATACACACCCTCCTCTAAAATACACACTTTTGGTAATATTAAGCTTATACTGTATAGATTGAATGCTTCACAGTCACTTATCTTTCAGATAAAATACCTAAATACCTTCTCTACAACTCTCTCTCTCCCACTCTCTCACTCACATGGGATGATCCATCAGCCTGAGATGCAATTTAGAACTGTGCAATGTTCAATTATCAACAGAACAGTGTGTTTGCATGTTATTTTTTCTAAGTTCAATCAAGCGTGCATCTTAGAAATGGAAGACTGGCAAGAGAGATTTATCAGTCTTTGTCGTGTATAATATTATTTTCATGCCGAAGTAGCAAATAAGTTGTGATGATGTTTGGATGAAGAGTAGCCATGCTGTTTCAGTGATAACAGTGTTTTATTTTGGATAATTGCGCCCCAAATCCAAAAACCGTGACATCTGTTTTCTTTGATGGCACTGATGTTTATTTGAATAGCATACATATTTTACAGGGGAACATATTGTCACAGCAGCATGTTTGGCTTGGCTTCACTTGACTATCCCACTGTTTGCAGGCGAGCCAATTCATTCTTAAAACAAAAACATGACGGTGGGAACAAAACATCTCATGTACGAGACAATGGGACTGTTATAGAAGCAGACAGCTTTATGGTTTCATCTGCATATAAAAAACACTGCGAATATTGTCTGCCTTTTAACAGATTTTGTCTTGTTTGACTATTATTATGTTTTGTGTTGCGTATTGCTGCATATCAGGTCAGGGGTACTCAAACTTTTTATTTACTAGTCCACATATGGATTTTACAGTGGGCCAGAGATCTGGAACCAGGGTCGGATTGGCGAGTGGGGGGGGGGAGCATGGTCAGACGAAAATACCAATGATGTCAGAGGCAGGGCGAATACGTTCGTAATTGTCTGCTTTTTCTCCACACCAAGAAAATTATGAAAGAAAAAAATTATGTTTGCTTAGTTTAAGTTAATTTTAATTNTTCTCCACACCAAGAAAATTATGAAAGAAAAAAATTATGTTTGCTTAGTTTAAGTTAATTTTAATTGATATTATATTGTACAGTGCAAGGCCACTGGCCAGCCCACTGATGGCTGCAGCCCACCAGGAAATGTCCTGCCTCTCCAGTTGGCCAGTCTGACCCTGTCCGGAAGAATGCCAACATGCTGACATAAATAGAAGTCACCAAGCTGTCCATACCATAAGAAAAACTTAGTAAATTCCTCCTGGGTCATATCTGACAAACTGTTTGTGGCTTCATATGAGGATTTCAGTGAGCAAGATTTGTCTGTCCTCACCTCTCTGGATATTGCTGTTCAAAATCTTTGGTTCTCAATCCAAAATTATGTTTTTTGCAACCAATGACAGCATGCAACAACATTTTCAGACTGTCAAAAATGTATGACTAAAATATCATAATGTGGGTCATTTCAGATTCCTGAAATGACCCACATCTATCAACCAGTACAGAAGAATAACAAGCTGATGACACGTGTCTGCGTGGATAGCTTTCTCATGCTTGTGCCACTACAATTCACACAGGCATTCACAATCTGACATGCATCAGACTTGATATTATAGTCTGGCATAGATTACAACTAAGATTTTATTACACCCATATCACACAGTATGACATGCAATGAAATTATTAGATTGCTGCTATTGCACAGTTTGCAGGAAGTATAAGGGAAATTAGTAAAATGAAATAATCCTGATGTAAATGTGATTATGAGAGGTAATTGGTGATGTTTGAAAACGCTGACTGCACCCGATGAAGGGAGTTATAACAAAAATAACATAACTGGCATAGTTTCTAAGGGCTGTCTCAGGAACTCATCAGGGCCTCATGGGAGTCTGTAAACCTCAGTTGGAGAGCAAGTGGTAGGCAAGCACAAGCACCTGCGATTTTCTAATCATTTCTCCTCAAAAGTCTTTTCCCTTGAAATGTCCCTTACTCTCTGTGGACCAATTAGATGTCCCTCCTGTCTGTTATTTTCTGGTTCCTCTAAAGTTCTGACCAATGACAGATGGCCACCGATAGAAACAACAGAAAACAAGGATGCAGTGGCTGAAAAGAAGAATAGACTAGAGAAATTGCAAGAGAAAGAGGAAGACAACAATAATTCCATAAAAACAGCAAGTAGAAAAAGAGAATAAAATAGTAAGGGAAAAAAATGTAATGAAAAAAGAGAAAACAAATCTTTTTTTTTTCCACATTTTTTAAACCATATATTGGTATACAGTATGTCTGAGGTGATTACCTTTATACTGTCATGCCAAATAGTGTTCCTCTGATGTTGCATGTGCTGTCTCAACTTCCATGCTGTGCAATGATTTAATCATGATCCAAGTGCATCTTCTACCATATGTGGAGAAAACTTTGACTTCAAACAGCCCAGATTCTCCAATGTAATATAAATATATATCATCTGTAGACACAAAAAGTTAATTGGAATCACAACACTAAATCTTCATTGTCTGTCTTTTTTTTCTCCCCATAGCAAATATAAGAGGTCAAAAATTGTAGTTATTCCTTTCAGGATTTATCAGGTTTTTCTTGTCCTTTCTGGCAGATAGGTGAGGGTGTTTAGGTTTTTTTGTTTTGTTTTGTTTTGTTTTTTGGTGTATGTAAGCAGGAAGATTTTACTTTAATAGAGCTATATGAAACTTTTCTAATTGCTTCCACTGAGCCAGGTAAGATCAAATGAAAAACAAAGTAATAACTGAGTACTTGAATTGCAAGGGATTATTTCCAATTAGCCCCACTGAGTCAGGCAGTATCAATCGAACACAGGGAGTTCTCAGAGGTATTTCAAAGGATATCGGATTCCATGTTTGACCCAGTTACACTAAACCCTCTGCACCACTTACAAACACATTCTGTTATCTCTGCTTTATCTATCCCTGAATGTTTTACTGCTTTTCTGTGTCTGTGTGCTTGCCAGTTCTGATTGGCTGTGTGCCTGGATGAATGACTGTCCTTGTGGACTAGGGATAGTTCTTTGTAATGTTTGTTGCCATGGATGTAAACTGGCTATTTGGTGATGAATAGTCTTTGCTGTGTCGTCAAGAGATCACAATCAAACAGTTTAGTCAGTGACATTTCTGTTGGAGGTTGTGTGGGGGGTGCTCTTCTTCTTCTTCTCTGTCTGTCCAGTTATGGTGGCTATTGCAACTTCGTTTTCTACAGACACTCTAGATGTCATTGCTTTTGAAGTGCAATTTGGAAGTCCCAACATCATCAATTTTAAATTCCTATCAAGTAAATGGATTTTATGTCTAGCTTCCAAATGATGGCTCTGTATTTGCCCAACCTTTTATTCTTCCTTCTGGGTCTTTTTTATCGTGCATGAACCATTACTGAAGTTGCAAAATTTGAATAAATTATATATATATATATATTTTATTTATTTTATTTTTTTCAGGAGTACACACAATACTTTCTTACTAGCAAGTTCCGGTTGACAGTTAAGTGCATATTAACATCTCATTTAAGCAGGTTGTTTAGCATTGTCATCATTCTTCTTTAGAAAAGGATTTAAATTTGAATGGCTACTTCTCCTTGCATGTTGAAGCACAGAGTTGACATGTTTAGCGTTAGTTCTGAGCTCATTATTGTTGCGTTTGAGCCGCTGACCTGGAAGCTGCATTGTACCTTTGCTTAAGAATTTACTACTGGTTTCATTTAGAGATGGAAAATTAAAACAATGGCTGGAACAAAAAACATGAGGGTTTAGGAAGAGCTGTAATATAAAAAGAGATATGATTTTTTTTTTCAACATTATTTATTCTTTTCTCCAGTCCAACACAGAGCTGCACAGAAGAAAATGTATGTCTCTGCCAGGGAATATAGTCCCAGGAGAAAACAGCTTTTACAGAGCAATTAAACATGATTGTTCCTTCTACATTCGGATGTATGTGTTAGGCAAAGTATTGAATTTTAAGGTGGGGTGTATCATCTGAAAATTTGACTTTGAAAGCTTAGGAGATTGTGCAAAATGACAGGAAAGCTAAAATATGGTTTTATGTTTTGGAAAATGGTTCTCAGTAATGTAACATGTATGCAGGTCATATTTATTGGGCTCAAATATCCACAATCATCGATCTGGTCCTTTAAACCAGTCGTGATGATAACAATTGAATCCTTGACCCTTTTGAGATCTTTCAACCTAACAGCATTTGGGCCATCAGTAGTGTGGCCCAGTAGTCTGCTTTTTTTTTTCTTTTTTTTTTTGTTTTTCCCAACTCACCAACGTCAAACATCCAACTGGGAAAACTCCTGGTACCAATGACCAGTCCACCATTGAGTTCATTGGAAGTCGATAAAGGCACATTAGAAACAAAGCCATCAAAAGTCTCTTTGGGGCACCACTAAAACCCTGACTAGATAATAGTGCATATTTACTTTAATAGTCTACAGTTTAGTCAACTCTTATAGTTTCTGCTTTAAAGGCAAAGTCCTTTTCTGTTTTTGTGTCTAGGCAGCTTTGCCCTGTTTTGCCCTACAAGTGCTACTATCATGCATTCCGTTGCTTGAGAAATATTGCAGTAAATGTATTCCGCCCTCAGCCAGGTGTGCTGCCACCTCTTTCTCTCTGTATGCAACACAGAAATCCACAGTTCATCTTGGATCAGAGCACCAGATGAGCAGAATTAAGATGATGAGAGGAAGAAAAGGGAGAAGAATTGTAAACAAGAAGGGCAGGTAAGGAGAGAGGAGGTAAGAATCAGAATCAAAGGCATAAATGGATAAAGAGAAAGAAACATATTTACAGAGAACTGGTAAAATTAACAGGCAGAGACAATGGAAGGAGATCGCAGAAAGATGGGGAAAGGCAAAACAGACAGTAAGGAGAGAGTTTAGGGTGGAGAGAGAGAGAGAGAGAGAGAATGAAGGGGCCATGTGACAGAAAGAGCAGGATGAATACAAGCAATCTGTCACAGTGTGTGATATGACAAGACTTCCATGTTACACACTGTGTTGAAAAGATCTGACAAAGAAGGAAAAGGTAAAAAAGAAAGCAGGACTAAGACTAAGCAAGATTTACATACATTTCAGGATACAAATATACACAAATTTTAACTTACCACATTGTAAATTGGAAAGAAAAGGACCAAACAGACACTTATTACACAAATGAATAGTTACTGTTAATTAATTTGAAATTCCAAAGTTTATCAATCACTAATTGAAAGACCAAAAAAAAAAAAAAAAAAAAATTCCCTTAAAATATTTTTCCATAATAAAAGTACACATGGACATCACCTCCCCTCTGGAAAATTTTGTTGGAGAGCAAAACACACCAACTGTATAGTAAAATATAATACAACTCAGACACAATGGTAGTTCTGTTTACATTGTAACTCATACTCTTATTGAAAGAAGGAGAAAATAGTACAGAATGAAAACAGATCAAAAAGAAACGAAAAGTATGGAGTGAAATGAAGAAAACAAAATTACACATTTGAAAAGTAAACATCTTTTCAACATGCAAAATGATTTACAATTTGTACTTATTGTGCTGTGGCTAAAGCTGCAGAGAAGAGAAACATGGAAACAGGAAGATACAAGAAGAATGGTGGAGACTAAAAAAGCAGGAGAAAGGGAGAGGAAGAAAACTTAAATGAGCAAACTTTGTGCAAGCAAAAGAGGAGAAAGAAAAAACTGTGTATAGCATGAACAACATCCAGCACCCATATCTCTCCATCTCTCATTGTAGTGGGAGCAAGCTTCTGAGTGGGTGACCGTGACATCAGGCCTGTGTGTTGAAGATCAACAGGCTTCTTCGCAGAGAAAATATGGCCAGGAACACATGCAAAATGGGCAAAAACATGATTATAGCCAGACAAAGCTTCATAGTTTCCATAAATCATGTCAACAAATTAATACTTTTCCAGCATTTGCTGCAGAATTCATTATCAGGATTCTGCCTTTTCTCTATTATATACTGTAACTTACTATCTTTTTACTGGTTATTGCTCTAACATTGGTTGATTTTTCCCTGGCCAACATTATCAAGGGTATCGCCAGGCCAGCAATAAAGACACAACTGTGTAATTTCAAAACATTTTGGGTTCTCAGTGTTTCACTATACACATGGAATGAGAGCTTCTTACATCGCCAAGAGGCTCCCAGTGGTGCAAAGGAAAACCTTCACCCACAACCACAGGATCCTCATGGGCTTTCATGTATCTGGCGTGAACTCCACTGAAGACAACTGGCGTTGTCATGAATGAGAAGCCAGTGAGCTGCCATGTCTTTGTCGCAACCCGAGACACTTCTTTTGAAGCTTGAGATGCCTGGGAGGAGGGGAGGGGGGCCTGGTGGGAGGCGTGAACCTCACACAAGCCAAGCCAAGCAGAGCAGATAAGGTTCACTATTTTTTTAGCCAAAAAAAAAAAAAAAAAAAANAAAAAAAAAAAAAAAAAACAATTTTTTTTCCAAAGAATGGCTCGATTTGAATAAGACACGCTGCCAAGTTTTTGTTTCCTGCTGTAAAGTTGATTTGTGGAAAAGATTTGCAACAACATCTTAGAATGTGCTTCTATTTTATTAATATATAAAGAGAAAATAACCAGAAAACAGCAATTGAGCTCCTGAGTTTCAAAACATGTAAAGTGCAAAGTACTTGCCCTGCAAATATTTACATAATGCAATCCTACATTTTATTATCTAGTGCAGTGCCCGTTGAAAACACCTGTTTGGACCAGGCCAGATTTTATGGTGTGCGCTGCAGCCTGCTATAAGTGGCCATGCAGCAGAGCATATGCTGCTGCATATCCTGGTGCATGCAGACTACTTTTTACCAGCACAGCTCAATTTGAGAACCACTCATCCAAACAACTTCACACGCGAAACTGCATGTCCTTGAGTTCTGAGCATTATACCTGCAGAATATCATCTTCATACAGTGCTGAATCCTAGAGAAAATGGTGCCACAAAAGACAGACAGACAGACACATAGTTAGCGTAGTTTTGTTTAGTGGCTAACTGCAGTAGCAGCTAGGGTTGCCACCTTTGTTCTGGCAAAATACGGGACAAGGGGGATATGCTGTCTCCCACTCAGACCTATATCTTGATTGCCTCATACGTTTCAGGAGCGCACTTGCAGACATTGTGAAAATATAAAAAACAGCGAGGCACTTCATTTCCCGAGGCAATCAGCGAGGCAGCGATGATGACACTGACGTAACGTGACTCTTACGCAGCAGCTCGCAGAGGCTGAGCTCTACCACCACTAAAATTACACCTCTCAACTCCGCTTGTAAAACTGGTTTGAACGTTATTTTCAGCACGTTGAAGACCTAGTGATATTAAACGACGTGCACAAAAATACGTGACAAACTGCGTCCTTATTGAATCAATACGAGATGTAGTATTTTACTTTGAAATCCGTGACGATCCCGTATTATACCAGATGGGTGGCAACCCAATCGTAGGTTGGCAACGCTAGCTATGTTGTTTTGCTAATAATAGCATTATCTCCTGTATAGGGCTGGGTGATAAATCGATTTAATCGATTAATTCATGTTTACATTTTGGCACAATGTGTAAAATGGCTGAATCAGAAAATCGAGTTTTTTTTGTTTTTTTTTTAACTATTATCTAACTATTTTTAATGGGGAAAATGCGGCAGCAGGTTGCTCTCCATCAATCAAGCCCATTCCTGTTTTGTGCACATTAAACCTACAAGCCGTTTATACTTTCACGTGTCAGTGAGGGTCCACGGCTCCGCCTGCAGCGGACACAGACACGGTCTCCAACCTTACCAATCAACGGTCCNTGAGGGTCCACGGCTCCGCCTGCAGCGGACACAGACACGGTCTCCAACCTTACCAATCAACGGTCCATCACATTCATTGATGTCACGCCCACGAAGCTTTCAGCAGGTCAAACATGCTAGCAAGATGCTGACAAACACTTCCACCGAAGATGAGCTCGTTTCTAAAAAAGGTAACGTCACTTAATCATTTGGAAGTTGTTCGGTTTTGCGCTTCACAGCGCGGAGCTCCTAAAAACTTTACAGACCTGTTTGCTGCACGCCGTGAAGCGTGCAGCAAACGGGTCTGTAGGTGGAATACTGTAACATGTCAGAGCATCAAGAGGCAGCAGACAGGCTGGTGTTCCTCATAGGAACCTGGACATCGCTGCTAAAACCTTTTATTTTAAAAGGTTTTGTTTAGAAAGCCCGACAATTTATTATTTTAACAAAAAAAACGCATTTGAATTTGTTTTTTTTAAATAGTTTAGGGAATACTATTATTATTATTATTATTATTATTATTATTATTATTATTAATCAAATTGTTCAGCTAGTTTTAATATTCAAAATAAATGCTGATAAATTCTTAAAAGTAAAATTATAAAAAATATTGAGTCCTAAGAATAGTGCAAACCACCATAAAAGTTGAAAACAGTATATATTATACAGCATTGTTCTCTGTCAGTTCCTCATTATCTTGCAATCATTCCTTCTCTATCTTTATGAATGTTCATCTTTCACTCCTCTTTTCTATCCCTCTTCATCACTCTTTCCATCTCGCTCTTTGTTTTTCGAATTGTCACTAAAATGGCAGCTCTGCCAGCTCTCCACTCTTCCCATCACCACTGTCAGGTAGATATGTATACGGAAGGACAGCAATCAGTCCCTACACACACACACAACACACACACACACAGAAACAAGATGTGCCAGGTGGCCAAAAGACAGACATAGCTTACATATGTTAAGAGAAGAAAGATGCACACGTACAAACAGGTAAATAGGCCCATCCTCATACATACACGTGCTTTCACTTAATGTCTTTTGGGCATACACTCACACACATACACACACACACACACACACACAGTGACTGACATCACTGGATAAGAGCAGATACAGGAACTTGCTCATTACTTCTCCGCTCTCGTTTAAAATAGAGCGTGGATTGCGGCTGTTGTCCGTGCTTCCCAATCATATTACACATTGCTGAAAATGATATGTCATATTCTTTTCAAAAAACACATTTCAATGTCGTTTCTGATGAACTAGATAGAAAATGGGGCAGGGAGATGGGAGAGATGTGTGAGAGCGCGAAAGTTGGCACGGAGATATTTTTCAACCTATTAAATGATATCCTATTACAGTTGTAACCATTACACAAGTTCCTATTCATGCATTTATCCTGCTTCTATTCTTCACCTGCTGAAAATAATTTTATAGCTGTCACTCATCAGATGGAAATTAGTTTGGCGCTTTGTAAAAGTCCAGGTGTAATCAGCCAAGTAGTTACGAAGGCCTTGAAATTCTAGACAGCTAAAATGAGAGAAAATCTGAATTTTTCCAAACATCAGGAAAATGCTACAATAAGTCATTAATCTTACATTTTAAAAAATGACTTCAGCAATCACGCATTTGATATATTCTCAGCACACAGTACTCTTAAAGATCCATGCCAGGGATTTTCATGTTTGAGTCCAATAAATACTATCAGCTTACATAGTATGGTCTTGCCAGACATTTTTCAAAATATAAAACGGTATTTTAATTTTCATGTTATTTTGCTAAATCTCCCTAATCTTTCAAAATCAAACATTCAGGTGATATTGATACACTCACCTTAAAATTCAATGTTTCGCCTGCTTATACTTTTGCAGTACTTTTCCATTTTCATTTATCAGTAAAAGCAGCCTTCTCCTGGGACTATATTCCTTGGCAGAGACAGGAGACATTTTCTTCCATGTAGCCACATGTTGGTTAAAGTAAGTAAATTAAGTAACTTTGAACAAAAATTTTATAGGTGTTTTGTTCGCTGTGATGGATTTCCTATCTTAAGCATGTTTCAAGTACAAGTTTATTTTAATGGCGCACTCGGATGAAATTAAATCAATGGCAGCCTGAAAAGTAGGAAAACCAATTCTAATATTTACTGCTGCAGTAGTATGATTTGGGAAATGGTTGGCAGTAATGTAAATGTATGTAGGTTTTAGTTGAATCATGCAAAATCACTAATCTGATCCTTTAACTGCCTTATTCATTTGGTCACCCTTTTGGCGCAGTGATCATAGTCGCTTTTGCCGCTCTCTGACGCAGAAAGACATTTTGTCATAGACACATTGAACAATACATAATTCTGCTAATGTTTCTGCTCTGAGAAGACACAATTACTGCAGCTTACCATCCAGCAATGAGTGCAACTCCAACTATTCCTCCAGTATAAAGAATGAAACCACAAATATAAAGCGCCGTATAGGACAAAAATCTGTTTCATTCACACAAGCACTAAGAACCTCATATCGCAGACACATGAAAGCGCACACACCCACTCACTAGTGAGACCACGCACAGACACTACTACACGCGCACACGAGTATAACCACGCATAGGAAATACAAGCTAATTTCCACAGCCTATGAGAACCTGCAGACTAAAATAATGCTAAGGTAATGTAGGTAGTGTGACTGGTTACTACTTTACCACTGCCATGTATTCTTATTACTGTTTTTCCACTTCAAAAAATAAAACCTCATCTTAAGCCATGCAAGCTGTATGCATTTATTTGTATAGAGTGCATGTGTGCAGTGGAAGGTATTAATAAAATATCATAAAATAATTTACATAACACAGAATGACATTTTGTGGAATCTTGGAGCCAAAGCCATCTTTTATTTGCTGCAATACAGTGTGATGGTCCCATGACTTGCAGAATTCGAAGGCACTTAGTATGTGACCATTTCTATGCAGAAAATGTTTAAAAGGTGGCTTACAAATGGTATTCCACATGGGATTTGGAAGCAGTACCACGTCTTTATTGAAACACTTGTGGTACTGCATGCCCCTGGGCCTGAAAAACAAGGTAGGTATGTTACTGACAGGTGCAAAAAAAAGTCAATTACAACAGTATATTACATGAAAAAGTAGCCATAGAGTTGGAGATGCAATTCATACTGTTATGAGGTTTTTAATATTGTTTTTAAAAGGCAAGCTAAAGCCTTTTAGCCATTAACCTTTTCTCTCAGTGTTGAGGAAGTAAAATTCTGATCATTAAGTCACCTCACTGCACCTTCAGGCAGCTAGCCAAAGTATAGTGAGCTAACCTTTAGCTGCAGAGCTACATGCAACTGAATCAACACATAAATGTAACGTGATATGTTCAAAGTTATTTAGCTTCAGTAAAAGGGTTAGCACATTACCTTCTGGCTTTGCCAGCTGTCCAAGGCCCAAAACTCTGCTGAGCTTGATAACGTGGAGCTGTCGGTGCGACGGTTGAAGTTGCTCCTGCAAAGTGTGATGACAGTGTAGCACTTGATACTCGCTAGACATTTTTCAGTTTTATTATTGTCATTTAGTAGATCAAGACTTGTCACGTGAGCTAACAACATATTAACATTAACTTTAATGTCTGAGAATATCAAATACAAATTTGTCTTTACTACATTGGCCTGCTGTTGAAGTTCCTCCAGGACGAAACAGTGAGTTAAGCTTACTTTGAGCAGAATTATGCTGCTCTGTCACAGGCACTGGTGAAGACATGACCCTTGCCACATGACCAGTGGTGTCTGGCGAAGTTAAAATGCTGTTTAAAATTGCAGTAGCTTGGCTCACGCTTTTTTTTTTTTTTTTTTTTTTGCTGCCACAAATTTTTATCAACATTTAACCAGCTGTTTTATATACAGACTAAGGCCAAATCCACACTAATATGGATATTTTTTTAATAATATAATAATATACTAATAATATAATAATATTTTGCCCCACCTTTAAAAAACAAAAAAAAAAAAGATGTAGACACAAGCGTTGTTTTACAAAATATCTCTGTCCACAGGAGAATGCTCAAACAACTACAACAACAACTAAAACTGCATGCCGGGCCGGCAGGTGGCGATAAAGTCTGACCATCGTTTCTGGTGGACTTTAACCAGCGGACGCCGTGGACCCAGTAATATAGGGCGCAACAGTTGCAGATGCTGTTGTCTGCTGGTAAAGTGGTGCAGCAATGCCAAGTTAACTTGTAAACTTGAGACTGCTACTGCTAACCAAATGAAAAGAAACTGGTACACGGTCGCTGCCATTTGCTGCGTTTCCATCCAACTTATTTGCATTTTTAATGTATATTTCTGGTTATTTGATTTAAGGAAATGTGAATTGATGCGCGTTTCCATCAACTACGTTATGCGAATGATCTCAGAGGGGATTTAATTCTACATAAATTCTACATAAACTAATGTCCACAGCAAAACACACAGCATGCAGAGTTTAATTGAAACCTTTGGTGTGGAAGAATACTTATTACAGCTCATATGCAGTTATACACACCTTATAAATGCAGCCAACAANTGGTGTGGAAGAATACTTATTACAGCTCATATGCAGTTATACACACCTTATAAATGCAGCCAACAAGCTAGTGACGCTAACGATAGCGCGTTGGCACTCTATAAACTCGTTAAGTGTACCGAGTTACCGTGTGGTGGGTGAAACTTGCAGTGTGGGTAAAACAATCATTTATGTGGTGTGTCAAGTTATTTGTGAAAAATGTATACATTTTTCGGATGTAACAAATAACAGATCCATCGTTCTGCAGGCGCTTGCTAACAACTACCTGCTCTTCTGAGGTGTGTGTGTGTGTGTGTGTGTGTCTGTGTGTCTGTATGAATGTGTGTGCATGTGCGTGCTCACCCGGTAGCACACATCGCGTCCTCATCTTAATGCAAATAAACTCTTTCCATCCACTTTATTCGCATTTTGTCTTACACGAATAATCAGGTTGATCCACCTCTGCTAAGCGCATAAATTTTTAATGCGTATTTTGGAGTTAATGCGAATTAATGGTGTTTCCATCCAGGCTTTCTAATGTGCATATTCATTATTCANATTTTGGAGTTAATGCGAATTAATGGTGTTTCCATCCAGGCTTTCTAATGTGCATATTCATTATTCATATAAAAATAGTTGGAGTTGGAGGGAACGCACCTTTTGTTGTTGTTGTTATTGTTTCTGGTGCATGCTCATTGCACAAAGCAACAGTTTGCATGCGTAAGTTTAGTTCTGACATCATCATTTCCCACTCTGTTTTAGACGTCCACACGGATACACAGAAAGCAGAGTTTTTAGAAATATCCACTTTAGAAGCTGTTTTAAAAAATCTCCGTTTTAGTGGCCTAAAATGCCGTTTGCGTGTGGATGAGAGGTCAAAATGCTGAGGAAAATATGCGTTTTGCAAAACATCCATATTAGTGTGGACAGGGCTTTATACCCTGTCCACACTAATATGGATATTTTACAAAACGCATATTTTCCTCTTCATAGCTTTTTCATGTGTGTGTGTGTGTGCGTGATATGGGGTTCTTAGTACTGTATGCATGGTCTTACTAGCGCGTGTATGAATGAAACATTTGTCCTATATGGTGCCTCATATGCAAACGAACTGCTAATTATGTGCGAAAAAAATAAAAAGATAGTGAAACTATTTTAAAAATCTTATTTCCAACAAGATCTATTGTTATTTGATTCTTTATTATATTATTACAACCCCCCAAACACACACACATACACACACATACTTTTTAATATTCAAAATTAATACCAGAAATTCCCATATTTTTTGACAGATTAAAAAAGGGTTATATAGTGTCCTGTCCTTTGAAATAAGGACTGCGTTCTTCTGCATGTGAAGTGTGTCCAGCACCATTCAGTGGTCGTTGACCTGCCATGTCTGTGCACATTTAACATGATTGCACTCGCACCATCATTTACGTATTAAGGAAAAAAATCTTTCCAGTTTAGAAAATGTAGCCCAGATGGTAGAAAACTGCAGAATGCATTTGCTCTGACAATGCACCAGCTGTTCATCTGAGCTCCAACAGCTTTGACACCCATTTATCCTACAGAATGCAGAATTTATTCAGAAAATAAATTAACTCAATACTGGAGATTTTGAAAATATCAGTGCCTGAAATGAACATTTAATCAATCATTCAACATTATGCTATATGACTGAATCTATAGAACTAATATCGTTATTTTATATATGGTTAGTGCGTAATGCAGTAATTTCGGTTGTCATCTGCCATGTCTACGTTACTTCTGCAGTATCTGCAGTATATTCTAGAGATCATTGGGAAAACAAAAGCTGTGGTGATACAAAGTTATAAATTATATCATGCAGCTTTTATGCATAAAGTAAAATGGCACATTATCACTGGGCTGGTGTTAACACTAAGCACCCTGAGGAAACAGACTGGGTGTAAGAGCTGCAGCTGTCTCTTCCATTTTGGTGTGTGTGTGTGTGTGTGTGTACAGTGTGTACAGATTATGTTTATGTCTCTGTATGTGTAGGGCTTCATATCTGCCTTAATGAGTCTATGGGGGATGCCTGTGATTAAATGTGTATACTCTAGTATTTGTGTATTTCCTTTTTTCCTCATTTTCTAGTATGTTTTGTTCTGGATGATGCCTGCAGAATCACGACAACATCTTTAAGGTATCACTTTAAAAACCTTTCTTAAAAACAGTAAAGAAAAACTATAGTTACCTTGTGTCATACATTCTAACCCCACAAGTCCACCCTTACAACTTTGACACTAATGACACTTTCACAAACTCAGTGTTTGACATTTGACAATGAAATGCATTTATCATGCATGTGACCATTCATATCTCATGGATATCACTATAATCACTGTTCTGGATCTGAAACTAAGATTGCATACACACAAGTACTGAATCAAATATGCCAAATGTATAAACAGAGATGTTTATTTGAAGGTCATTTAATTTAATCACTGAAATATTCATCTATAATGTCTCTGAGATTAATGCCTCCTGCAAACTGTATGTATTATAGTAGGTTTGATTGGTCTCAGGCAGAAACATGGCTCGTAGCAGCACGCACTCACTCAGTAGATTGTGAGATTTTGGTCCAAACTTGCTGACACTGTTGAAGTTTTGTCACGTGCTTGCTGTCTCTGGTCACAAGAGTGCTTAATTAGCCTTCTGTGCATGTGTCATACTATGATCTAGACCACCATTTTGGATTAATGACTGATAAAAGATTGTGATTCTCTCATGACAGTTGTTACGACCTAGGTCGTTTAGAGGGTGTTGTATTTGGGGAATGTTCTCGCTGTGTGAGTGTGTATCTCCTTCCCTCTCTCTCTCTCCCCCTGATTGACTGCTAAGTGATGATGGAGTGCAGATGTGTGCATGTGTGATTGGTAGGGTGCTCCTGTTGGTGATTGGCTGTCCAATGCTGAGGTGAGGATATCAGGCCAGCTGCTGTGAGTTTCCAGTGGGCTCTCCTCGTTCCATCCCTCTGACTGACCAGCTCGCATCATTGTCATTGTGTCCATCTTGTGAAGAGTGATGTGATTCTTTGATGTAGCCCTAGGAGCTGTAGGGTTGGGAACCACTTTACTTTTTGTATATTTCGTTTTCTCCTGTTTATGGATTGGAGTTTAGGTTAGAGTTTGTATTTTGGTTTCTTTATTTTCTGTTAGGTAAGTATAGGGTGCTTTAGCTTGGTTTTGTTTGGAGGTGGGTTCCCTCCTTGAACTTCTTAAAATGCTCCTTCCACCAAATAAATATTTAAAAGGGCTGAACTTTGTTCGCTGGTCGTGTTTTTGGGTTGGCATGGAACGAGGGGAGTCACACTTTATGTTGCGCTCCGGTTTCCCCTAGGCTGGGGCGTAACATATTGGGGGCTCGTCACGTTACGGTCGGCGTTTCCTTTTTTTCTCTCTCCTTTTTTTCCCAATTGGTGATAAATTGGGGTGCTCGTTGTGTTTTGGCTTTGTACAGCGCTGTTTTCGTCAGGTAAGTGTTTTTTTTTCTTTTTCTGGTTGACAGTTTTTTGTTGTTTTTTTTGGGTTGGGCGGTATGGAGTTTAAATTAGACGAGTTTACAACTAATCCATCTGTTGATAAATTGGAGAGGTGTAAGAAGGCTGATTTCCTGACACTAGCTGCTTTCTTTGAGGTGCAGGTGCCTTTCAATGCAAAGAAGGCTGTATTAAAGCAACTCTTAATTGATAGATTGGGGTGTTGCCTAAGTCTGCTGCAGCTACAGGGGGAGTCGATGAGCAGAAGGAGGAGCCAGGAGTTGATGATCAGAAGGAGGTATCAGCGGCCTCACTTCCTGTGCCAGCGTTCTCACCTCCCATGGATCCGCTGATTTGTACAGGTATGACTGCTGCGGAACTTCAGCTGGTACTCCACATTAAGGAGGCAGAGATGCGAAATAAAGAACTGGAGGTGAAGACCATGCATCTGCAGTTGCGTGCTCTGGAGTTAGAGCAGAAGCAATCTCCTGTCTCAACTCCCTCAGTCAATCACCCCATCGCACCATCTTCTCCTCCTCAAGATAGCTTTGATGTCAGCAGGCATGTGGCACTTGTTCCCCAGTTTAGAGAAACATAGGTGGACTCTTATTTTTGTGCCTTTGAGCGCATTGCACTAGCTTTGCGTTGGCCCCGAGATGTATGGGCCCTCCTGTTGCAGTGTAAGTCAGTGGGGAAAGCGCAAGAGATTTGCGCCAGCCTCTCCATTGAACAGAGCTTGGATTATAGTGTGGTGAAATCTACTGTCCTTCATGCCTATGAATTAGTTCCTGAGGCATATCGCCAAAAGTTTAGAAATTGTAAAAAGACTGTCAACCAGNTGCCTATGAATTAGTTCCTGAGGCATATCGCCAAAAGTTTAGAAATTGTAAAAAGACTGTCAACCAGACTTATGTTGAATTTGCGCATGAAAAGGGTACGTTATTTGATAAGTGGTGTCAGGCGACAAAAACTAGTGATTTTGCTCAATTACTTAAGTTAGTAACTTATTTTGCTTGAAGAGTTTAAAAACTGTCTTCCTGAAAGTATTGTGATATACTTAAATGAGCAAAAAGTTACGTCTCTGTCCAAAGCAGCAGTACTTGCAGATGAGTTTACTCTGACACACAAAGGGGTGTTTTGTTCCTCAGTGTCCCGTGACTGTGTGATGTCACCGCAGAGGAAATCACCCCGTGCGTCCCGGCGTAATCAGCACGTTTCTGCTGAAAAACGTGCATGCTTTTATTGTCATGAAATCGGACATTTGATCGCCGATTGCGCTGTACTGAAGAAACAGGAGAGTGGTAAAAAGAGTAAAGGGCCCTCCGCTGTCGGTTTGATTCAGACTAGGGGTGATGATGGGCAAGGTGATGTAACTGTGTTGGAAGAAGAGATGATTGATGCAGATTTCACGCCTTTCGTGTCTGAGGGGTCTGTGTCGTTATCCGAGAAGGATACCAATTTGGTCCGCATTAAAATCTTACGGGACACCGGTGCCAAGCAGTCATTTATTCGTGCTGGGGTTCTTCCATTCTTTGACAACACCTACTGTGGTTCAGATGTTTTGGTTTGGGGAATTAAAATGAGCGTTTTACGCGTGCCGCTCCATTTAGACCAGCTTTTCTCTCCTTTCATGTCCAGCTCGGTACGGGTGGGTGTGCGGTCCCGATTGCCAGTCCCCGGAGTGGACTTTATTCTCGGGAATGATATGGCTGGTGGTACGGTTTTTCGTCACCAGAGGTGACGGAAAAACCTATTTTTGCGGACTCCCTCCCCGTTGCGCATCATTCAGCCCTTGTATTTCCTGCCATTACGCGCGCCAGGGCTCATAAATTAGGAGATGCTGTGGATCTTACTAATACTTTTTTGGTTGATTCTTCGACTACTGATGGTGATCCTGCTATGTCAAAAGGTCCATGTAAAAGTGTTGCCATGGATAGTTTTGAACTAGACTGATTTGTCTTTATCTGTGAGTAAAGCAGATCTTGTTAAAGCCCAACGGAGTGATAGTACCCTGGTTAAGTGTTTTTCTGCGATTTCGGCACCCAACAATGAGAAAAGAGTTTCTTACTGTGTTGAGGGTGGTGTCCTTATGCACAGATGGTCTCCGGTGTTTGGCAGTGAGTGTAAAATCGTCCAACAAGTAGTGGTACCAGTTTCATTCCGTACTCAGGTGTTGTGTCTTGCACACGATCATTGTCTTTCGGGTCATTTGGGCATCCGGAAGACGTATGATCGTGTCCTCCAGTATTTTTTTTTTTTTTTTTNTTTTTTTTTTTTTTTGGCCTGGGTTAAAGTCTGATGTGGTAAAATTCTGCCGTTCATGCCACACCTGTCAGGTTGTTGGTAAACCCAATCAGATACTTTCTCCAGCCCCACTGCATCCAATTCCAGTGATTGGAGAACCGTTTGAGCATGTACTGATAGATTGTGTTGGGCCTTTGCCAAAAACGAAAGCAGGGCATCAGTATATTTTCACAATCATGTGCGCAGCTACTCGTTATCCAGAGGCCGTGCCATTATGCACACTAAAAGCAAAATCTATTGTGAGTGCACTGGTAAAAATTTTTTACTACGTTTGGCCTCCAGAGCGATCAGGGCTCTAATTTTATGTCTAAGATCTTTGCGCAGGTAATGTCCCAGCTGGCCATCCGCCACCAGGTATCCAGCGCCTACCATCCAGAGAGTCAGGGTGCGCTGGAAAGGTTTCACCAGACGCTCAAATCCATGCTTCGGAAATACTGCACTGAGGTGGAAAAACAGTGGGATGAAGGTTTACCACTTCTGTTCTTCGCTATTCGTGAGACTACTCAGGAGTCACTCAGGTTTAGTCCCGCCGAGCTCGTCTTTGGGCACACCGTGCGCAGCCCGTTGCGTATGTTGAGGGAGAAGTGGCTCGCTAACAATCCAAACAATACACTTAATGTATTGGATTATGTCAGTTCTTTCAGGGAAAGACTGCATCGTGCGTGTGAGCTGGCTTCTCAGTCTCTTGGAGCCGCTCAAAGTAAAATGAAAAAGAGATATGACAAGAAGTCTGTGTTAAGAACGTTTCAGCCTGGTGACAAGGTTTTAGTCCTGTTACCAATGGGTTCCGGTTTGCAGGCGAAGTTTTCGGGTCCGTATTCCGTTCAACGCAAACTAAGTGATACAGATTATGAAATTAAAACGCCAGATCGTAAAAGAAAATCTCGTGTCTGTCATGTAAATACGCTTAAGGGTTATTGTTCCCGTGACAGTCCTGTGGTGGTTCCAGCTGCTACAGTTTTTGTGCCTGA
Source organism: Lucifuga dentata (assembly GCA_014773175.1). Lineage (NCBI taxonomy): Eukaryota > Metazoa > Chordata > Actinopteri > Ophidiiformes > Bythitidae > Lucifuga > Lucifuga dentata. The sequence continues at coordinate 91,617 of VXCM01001968.1, forward strand.
GCAAACTTGTGAGGATGCAAGNGTGACAGTCCTGTGGTGGTTCCAGCTGCTACAGTTTTTGTGCCTGAGCAAACTTGTGAGGATGCAAGTGAAGACAGCAGTTTGGGTTCTTGCGCGCGTCTTAAGAATTTGGACGTTTTGTCCAACTTGGATGCGTTTCTGTCGTATCTTCCCGAACCAGCTCGTGGTGATGTACGCAGGCTTATAAATAGTCATTCCAAGCTGTTTAATGATAGTCCTACTCAGACTAATGTTTTGCATCACGACATTGATGTANTAGTCATTCCAAGCTGTTTAATGATAGTCCTACTCAGACTAATGTTTTGCATCACGACATTGATGTCGGAGAGCATGTGCCTATTAAACAACATGCCTATAGAGTCAATCCGACCAAGAGAGCTATTATGCAGCAGGAGGTCAATGATCTCCTTCAGAATGGCCTTGCTGTTCCTAGCTCTAGCCCTTGGAGCTCTCCATCACTGTTGGTGCCAAAGTCTGACCAAACAGCTCATTTCTGTACTGACTACAGGAAACTTAACGCCATTACTAAACCCGACTCATTTCCACTGCTGCGAATTGAGGACTGTATAGATCGTGTGGGTTCAGCTAAGTATGTGACTAAGCTGGATTTGTTAAAGGGATACTGGCAGGTTCCGTTGACTCCACGCGCATCTGAAATGTCAGCTTTTGTGACCCCAGATGCTTTTTTACAGTACACAGTAATGCCCTTTGGACTAAGAAATGCTCCAGCCACCTTTCAGAGGCTGATGTCCAAAGTCCTTGCCGGGGTAAAGAACTGCGAGGCATATCTGGATGACGTTGTGGCATACTCACTCACTTGGGAAGAGCATGTCGCACTGCTGGCTGAAATTTTTGATCGTTTGCGCGCTGCTTCTTTAACGTTAAACCTCGCAAAATGTGCATTTGGCAAAGCAATAATAACATATCTTGGAAAGCAAGTAGGACAGGGCCAAGTGTGTCCCATTACTGCTGAAGTGCAAGCCATTGTAGATTTCCTTGTGCCCCAAACCAGACGTGAGCTCCGTCGTTTTTTAGGAATGTGTGGTTACTATCGGGGATTCTGTAAAAACTTCTCAGATGTAGTTGCTCCTCTGACTACATTGTCCAGTCCCACTCAGCCATTTGTGTGGTCTTCTGACTGCCAGGATGCCTTCGAGTCTGCTAAGGCTCTCCTGTGTAGCGCTCCAGTACTCGCATCGCCGGATTTTGCGCGTCCTTTTAAGTTGGTGGTGGATGCTAGTGCCTGTGGGATAGGAGCGGTACTGTTGCAAGAGGATGAGCATGGGGTAGACCATCCAGTTTGTTTTTTCTCAAAAAAATTTAACAAACATCAGGTAAACTATAGCACCATTGAGAAGGAAGCCTTAGCCTTGGTACTTGCCGTACAACATTTTGAGGT